>CM021100.1:640475738-640541965 GCA_007115665.2 Sequoiadendron giganteum
AAATTAATGTAGCTAGTCTATGATGGCAATTTTTTCCTTCCCAATGTACTTGGGCGCTACCCCCTTGCTTGGTAGCTCTTACCTATAATATATATATATATATTATATTATATTATATTATATAATATTATAATATTATATTATATACTATTATATTATATTATAGTATAGTATAAATATTATATTATATTATATTATATTATGTCATATTATATTATGCTATATTATATTATACTATAATATTATATAATATAATATATATTAATATATATTAATATATATTAATATAATATAATATATAATAATAATATTATATATAATATAAAAATACAATGGACGTTTGAATTCATCGACCTACAGCGAGATGGTGCAACAAGGGAATGATGGTGCTACTCTCTCTGGCGATAATTGTAATGTTCGCGTTTGCAAAATGGGGGTTTTGGGGAAGTTGTCCACACGAGGACATGATGCGTCTGGCGCTGGTTTTGAAGGCCAATCTCATGGGAAGTGGGGAGGTGGAGTTGTCAAGGAGGTAAAAAAGCCAGAGAAAAAGGAAAACATTGTTGGGTGCGACAGGGCAGCAAAGCTCCCAAACAAAAGATCTTCTCAGGGGATTGGGGGAGTGGATGCTTCTCTCTCCTTGGTCAAGTCTATTACTTTGGACATTGCTAGGGATTTGGAACAAGAAGTGGTATATAATGAAATTTTTTTTTTTGGATTGGGCTTGATTGGGAGGTTTAGGGGTTTCTGGCCAGGCTTGACAGATCTTCATCAGTGGATTTCTAACAACTGGAAGCCTCTTCTCAATGGGAATGTGCAAATTTATCCAATGGCCAGAGGTTTTTTTATTGTTGTCTTTGAAAAAGAACAGGACAAAAACAAGATCCTCTGTGACTACTAGGATTGGGATGAAAAATATAACTTGATGTTAAAGCCATGGCATCCGGCTTTCAACCCAGCCACTGAAATTTTTGAGAGGGCTCCTCTTTGGGTGAGACTCCCCAACCTCCCACTTCACTTCTGGTTTGATTCTTGTTTAGAGGCTATTGGAAACTCAATAGGAAACTTTCTAATGGTGGATGAGGGATCCTCAAATCTTATTCATTCGACTTATGCTCGGATTTTGGTAGAAATGAATGTGTCTTTGGTGCCTCCATAGGAGATTCAACTAAAAACATCAAAAGGTTGTTGGGTGTAGCCCTTGGACTATGAAGGGATACCTTTTAGATGCAAAATCTGCCATCAAACGAGGCATTTGGCAGCTGAGTGTGCCAAACATAGAATCAACAAATCAGCTTCATGGTGGAAAGGTGCCACCACGCAGCACTACATTGTGGAAAAACAGGTAGTGAGCTCTGAGCAAAATGTCATTGAGGAGGAAAATCATACTTCTAGAGAGCTAAATCTGGAAGGGGTGTCGCAGTTGCAGGAGGGTAGAAGGGAGGACCAACAACACAACATGGCAGCCTCAACACAGGATGGGAGCCTAGCTGAGAAGAGTGTTACAATTCTCAGTGGAAGTGAAAAGAAGAGGGAATTTAAAAATGGGGCTACAACTCTGGAGTGTCGGGAAAAGAAAGGTGTGGTGAGGCCACAAGGTAAGAAGGTCGGAAAATAGAAGACTGGTGTTCAAGATCAGCATCCAAATGATATTTGGATTGGAGCCTGGAGGAGTCCCCGGGAAACATCTTTGGTTTGGGAGGAGGAAGCTGCAAAGGTGGAGGACGGATGGCAAATAGTCATGGGAAGAAAGTAAAGAAGGAAAAGAAGAAATCTTTTGCAATGGTTCAATTTCTAGACCTGTCAATAGGTTCTAGGGGTGTCTGGTCTTGTTTTCCTGTACATTTTGTAATCTATCATGAAATGATTTTCAGCAGGAAGTGGGGGTAGTTTTGTGGGTGTTATGCTAGGAATTGGTGGGATCTGGAAGGAATTGTGTCTGTAATTGCTCTTGTTTTAGCTTTGTAATTTTTCTTTTACAATTAATAAAATAAATTCTTTTACCGATCAAAAAAAATATATTATATATAATATATAATAATATTATATTATTATGTAATATTAAATACATTATAATATAAATATAATATTATATTATAATATTATATAATAAATATAATATATATAATAATAATATAATATTATAATATATATTATATAATATCATATAATATATATTATATTATATTATATTATATCATATTATATTATATTGTATTGTAATATAATATATTATTAGTACTTGCTTTAGGAAATTCTATTGCAATGAGCTTTTTTTCTTATTTAATTAGCTATTAAAAAATTGACATTTATAGAAAAAATATTTTTTGTGAATATGACTGACTAAACCTGTCTCACGCGGATACAACTCTTTTTTTACTTTTGTCCCATTTTTTATCAGATGTATGCTACACTTTGGTAGAAGTCACTTTAGGGGCCTCTATTATCCCCCTCAAACACAAGGAAAGAGATGGCATTAAGTTAAAAAAATCATTCATTTAAAGGGCAAATCACCATAATGAAAGATGGGCCCACATTATTTTTTAGGAAAATAAAGTGATTTATTAAATGAGTTGGGTTTATATAAGGTTAAAAGTGAACAACAAAATAAAAATGATAATTACGAGCTTTCAAATGTCTTACTTATTATTATATTTTTATTTATTAAAGTACATAAATATTTACTATTTTATTTATTTATTAAAATATCAATTATTATTATTACAAAGCGTTATTACATTGAAAGCGTTATTACGTTGAAAGCATTATACAGTGAAACCAACAAAAGAATATTCGTAAAAATTTTGAAGCTTCATCGAAAATGACAGGCAAGTGGAAGTATGTGCTGCTTAAGAATAACAAGCACATAAAATGATTTTTTTTTTCTATTTTTTAAAAGCTTCCCAATAAATAGTTTTTAATTTATATACTTTTCAATTAAAATTACAAACTAAGATATGTATGCTTAAATAATTTTTTATATATATTATTAATTAATAAATATATAAATAATAAAAATAGATTTTTATATATATTATTAGTTTTTCATATATTTTATTAATTAATATTATAAGAAACAATGTTAAGTATTGATAACTTTCAGTGTTCTTTATATATATATTATTAATTAATATGTGTATACTAGTTACACCGAGAGGCGTTATATAGTGAAAGAGGCATTATATAGTGAAAGCAACGAAGGAATATTCCATATTCTATAAACATTTTGAACCTGCATTGAAAAATTTTAAACCTGCATTGAAAATGACAAGTAGGTGGAAGTATTATATTAATTTTTTATTGTTAGAAAAGACTATTCCAACTAAATAAAACGGTTATTGATAACGGCTTTTTCTTTTGTAACTGTTTTTCGTAACTTACATATTGGATATCAATGTAGTTGCCAGGAGCTATTGAGGTTTCTAAAACTTAGATAATTAAGTATGAATGAACTTTGATTTTGAAAAGTTAAGCAACATTTACAGGGTGTTGTACCCTTCACAAAGGGCCCAAGGGGCCAAAGGACAACATAGTTCAAAACAAAAATTGAACTATAGGAACAAACAGAAACAACTGACAGACACCTGAAGGAACCAACAGACCATCAGCTATAGAACAAACAAAATTAGACAACCCCCAAACCCGAGGGATCTAAACTAACTCCCCTAACCCGAGACCGAGAAGAAGCAACAGATTTGGGGAGAACCTTCTTCTTTCGCAGCACAACCGACCAAGGAGGCTCAGAATGGAGAACCAATGAGCAGGGCGAGTGGAGCGGATCCACAGCAGCCAACCCGAGAGAGGAGCCATCACGCAACAAGGGAGCTGACAGCGAAGCAATGGAGGTAGGAACTGGGAAAGGAGCAAGCTCTAACAGAACAGCAACAGCAGAAGCCGCAAGAAAGACAGCTGAGAGATCTGCAACAGGGCTAGTCGGAAGGGGGTCCAAGGAAGGCTCAGGAAGATCATCCTCCTTAGAAGAACTAACCGAGGGGGGAGAGCCAACAAGGAGGTGGTATGTGGAAGCATTCTTCCACCAAGTAGCAGTGCTCTTGCAGCAAGCAAGGGGGAAAATAGAGGCCAAATGACCAGTGGAGAAGCACCTCCTGCAACGGAAGGGGAGGCCCTCATAGTCCAGCAGCTGCATCCAAGGTCTGTCCTCCACCATTAAGATCACATCCCAATGAAGAGGTTTGGTGATGTCCAAGTCAACTAACACCCAAGCCATCGTAGGATGCCCTAAGTCATGAGTAGTCGATTCCACCATCAGGAACCGACCAATGGAGTTTCCAATAGCTTCATAACATGACTCCTCCCAGAACTAGAGAGGGAGATTCGGTAAACGTACCAAAACAGGTCTGGTATTTAGCGACTCAGTGAGCGGATTGAAAGAGCGAGACCAAGGCTGGATGGACAACGAATGAACCCCCCACATCCACCCTTGATCCAACATGCAAGCATGCTCCACAGCCGAGGCAGAAGTAGCAAGGAAAAAACCCCTAGCACAAGGGTACAACTCAATCTGCCCAGAAACAATGGGCTCCAAGAGGTAGAAATTAGAAATTAGAAAATTAAATTAAAAAAATCTTAAATTTACAATTACATAAAATTTTTTTCTAAATTATTGTATGTAAATCATAAAAAATATTCAATTTTTTTTTTAAAATGAAAAATATTTCAAAAAGAAAAAATAATTCATATTCTATTTTATTTTAAAAATCAATATATATTTATAAAGAAATATTATAAATTTTAAGGCTCTTTTACTCTAAATATTTTTATTGTGCCAAAATATAAACTCCAAATACATCTAATAGAAAGGCTTTTCAATAAGCACATTTAAAAATCATGTTAAAAATTACAAAATTAAATACAAAGAAAATATAATAAATTTATACATAACAAATAAAAAATTAGCTCCTAAACAATTTATATAATATATATTATTATGGTTAGTTAGAATACAATTTAATTAGGTTAAGATTATAATCTGTTGCTGCTTAAGTTTAGCTTAAAGTTCAATTACGTTGATGGTTCAATTATGGTTAAGGTTAGGTTTAGATTAGTGTGAGGGTTCTACGATTTAGTTAATAATTAAGATTAGAATTACAATTTGCAAGGTTAGGGTTCAATTAGGGTTAGAGTTCTATGATGAATTAAGGTTAGGGTTCTTATAGGTTTATAATTATTGCTGTGTTTAATTAGGATTAGAATTACAATTTGCAAGTCTAGGGTTAGATTAGTATGAGGGTTTTAGGATGAATTAAGGTTAGGGTTTGTATAGTGTTACAATTACTATTACAATTCAATAAGGATTAGGGTTAGGTTTGACATTATGATTCATTTGGGGTTAGGGATGGGGTTAGCCTTGAATTATGCTTATACATTTATAACATGATATACTAATACATTATATTAATGTGATTAAATCTTGATGTAAAAACACACATAGTTAAATCAAAAGCACTTCTACACTTGAGTTCAATGTTAAAAATAAAATATTATTAGCTTTTAACACTTTGATTAATTAGATCAATTAAAAAAAAATTATATATTTATTCAACATATAATTTGAATACATATATTTTAGTATATGTAATGATCCATTTAAACACAAAATATATAAATAGGTTAAGATAGTTACCAACTTATTGTTCAAAAATAATTAATGTTAATTTTTTCCATTTGAAAACATGATGATTACATATATTTTTGGTGGGTTAGCAAGTATTCTCTTGTAAAAATGTAAATAAAATTAGAAAAAAGAAAATAGTTGTAAATAAAAGTCAATTAATATTATAATTAGGTTATGTTATCCGGTTATCTTATTTACTTAAGAGTTATTTTACTTTTTACTATTGAAGGATTATTTTATTTTTGTGTCCTATTTGAGAATAGGGGGCTAAGTTTGTCAATCGACGATGTGCGTTGCTCAAGAGGGGAGGGAATAGGTTGAACTGTGCATAGCCATCGATGATGATTAACTGTGAAAAACATAGAAATTTGGTTATAACAGCTTGTGACAAGCTGCTATAACCAAATTTCTATGTTTTTCACCGTTAATCATCATCGACGGCTATGCACGGTTCGTATTCCCTCCCCTCTCGAGAAACGCACATCGTCGATTGACAAACTCAGCCCCCTATTCTCAAATTATTATATTTTTTTAATTATTTTTATACATTTACTATTATATTATTATTATTATGCCGAGGTTAAACAGTGAAAGCAACAAAGGAATATTCCATATTCTGTAAACTTTTTGAACCTGCATTGAAAATGACAGGGAGGTGGAAGTATGTGCTGCATTGAAAAATATATGTTGATTGTTCATTATATAATTTAAAATATATGTTGATTGTTCATTATATAATTACATATATTAAATTTTTACAAAAGTATATAAAAAATATAAATAAAATATAATTTAAAATTTAAAATATCAATTATATGAATTTTTTATAATTTGATATATAATTTTTAAAACAAATAATAAATTATGAAAAATTTAAAATGTAAACTAAAAAGTGATATAAAATATTTTGGAAAAAACTATGTTGATTGTTAATTATATATAAGTATAATATCAATAGAATAAATCATTGCATAATATATAATATAGATACTGTCTAATATCAATAATTATATTAATTTTTATTGTTACAATTTTGAAGAAATAAAAATCCATTAGAAAAAAACTATTCCAACTAAATAAAACGGTTATTGATAACAGTTGCTTCTTCCGTAACTGTTTTTCCTAACTTACATATTGGATATCAATGCAGTTGCCAAGAGCTATTGATGTAAGTTTTTTGATTCTTTATCGGTTGCATTCATTGGATCTGCAATAACAAATACCCAATTTCATGATTACTGCACAACCAATGAAATCAATTGTTATTTTTGAATGTATTTTTTCATTAAACTATTTTGTAATTGGGACATTTGTAGCCATTGTGAGCACTATTGGAATAGGGTATTTTGTTCATTGGTTGGGTTCATTCCAGTGTTTCTTACAGTTACTGCAGTTTTGAATAGGTATAATACATGCGTTCTCTATTTTTGCAGTTTTTCGAATCAATGTTTCGTGTTAGTGAAATCGAAAGATGAGGCTCAGAGCAGGCCAAGCGTGACTTATTGGGGAACCTTACACTTTTAGAAGGTGCATTGAAAGAAATGTCGGGAGGAGGTTCCTTGCCTTTGTTCACTGGAAAGGACTTCGAGTTCCTTGACATTGCCCTTTTTTCCCTAATATCTTGGTTCCATACTTACGAAACTATTAGGAATTTTAAGAGATGTATGGAGAGGGAGAGTTTCAAGAAAATTACTCCCTCCTCTAACCAAATTCTGAAAATGGGCTTATGCGGTAGATTAAACTACAACTAATTTATGCTGAATAGACTGTACTTTTTAAATTGTTTAAATAATTAGTGTGTGTAAGAGCATTAAGTTGTAAAGCTGTTTGGAAGGTTTTCAATGGCATCCCCTAATTTATTGTTGAACTATTAAGATTATATTTCTATCTTTTAGGAATTTGGTTGGTGTGAATTATGTTGTTTTTTTGTGTAAAATTTTATGATGAGAGGGTTTTATATTATTTATAATTTTTTAATTTGGTTATATGTCTACTCAGCTGCCATGATCTTGCATTGGTGCTTATAGGTTAATATAAAATATGTTTCATCTTCTATTTAGTTTCATGTATTGGATAATCATGCAACATATAGTTATAACTTTAATTTTTATCAAAACTATTATGTATCATTAAAAAATAGTTTACTGTATTTCCACAACATATATATGTGTATTTTACTTTTAGATAAATTGTTATGTAAAAATTATAATCTGTCCTCTGATATAATAGATGTCAATTTTGAAATGAATTTGGAAATCTTGTTTGGTTGCCATTTTAAAGATTTATTATTGCAAATCCATTTTGGTTGTCATTGTCAAGATTTATTATTGCAAATCAGCTTATATAAAATCTTCACTTATATGTTAAAATATATTAATTGTTTGTTGGGTATTTGAATAGTAGATTACATATAATTAGATAAAGAATTAGTAGAACATTCATTTGAACATTCATCCATATTTTATTTTGAATGCAACGTGGTAAGTTTATAAATTTAGAAATCTAATAAAAGAACTTACTAAATTTTATAAAAGTAAGTTTTGAAATTAATATACTTCAAATTAAAAAATATTCAAGATTTTTAAAAAATAGGATATCCCTTTTTATATAGACTTGTTTAAGCAATCTTTTCTAATAAAAAATATTATTTATCATGATACAATATTGAAAATATGTGAGGTTTCTAAAATTTAGATAATTAAGTATGAATCAACTTTGTTAAATGTACTATTAGATATAAGTTTATACATTAATATACTAAAATTAAAAGCAAAAATATTCTTTGATATCATTATACAATATTTCTTCACACTAGAATAATAATTAAATTATAAAAAAATGAAAAATAATTATTTAAAAAAAATCTAAATTAACTATTTAAAATTAGAAATCAGAAAATTAAATTAAAAAAATCTTAAATTTACAATTACATAAAAATATGTTTCTAAATTATTATAATTAAATCATAAAAAATATTCAATTTCTTTTTTTTAAATTGAAAAATATTTCATATTCTATTTTTATTCAAAATCAATATATATTTATAAAGAAATATTATAAATTTAAGGTTTCACTAAATATTTTACTGTGCAAAATAATAGCAACTTAAATATTCATCCTAAAAGAAAGACTTTTCATAATAAGTGCACATGTAAAATCATGTTAAAAATTTGCAAAATTAAATACAAAGAAAATATAATAAATTTATGATAACAAATAAAAATAAGTTCTTAAAATAATTGATATAATATTATTATTATGGTTAGGGTTAGATTACAATTTAATTAGGGTTAAGATTATAATTTTGTCAAGGTTAAGTTTCAATTAGGGTTAAAGTTCAATTACGTTGATGGTTCAATTATGGTTAAGGTCAGAGTTCTTATAGTTTTATAATTATTTATATGTTTAATTAGGATTAGAATTACAATTTGCAAGGTTAGGGTTCAATTAGGGTTAGATTTCTATGATTACTTAAGGTTAGGGTTCTTATAGGTTAATAATTATTGCTATGTTTAATTAGGAATAGAATTACAATTTGCAAGGCTAGGGTTAGACTAATATGAGGGTTTTAGGATGAATTAAAGTTAGGGGTTGTATAGTGTTACAATTACTATTACAATTCAATAAGGATTAGGGTTATGTTTAACATTATGATTAATTTGGGGTTAGGGATGGGGTTAGCTTTGAATTATGATTATATTTTGGTTAGGGTTATGGTTCATTTAGTAATAGATTAAATATATTATTATAATATTTTAAATATAATAATTTACAGGGAGTGGACCATGGTTAGAATTATGGTTAGGGTAGGATTAAGGTTAGAATAAATTTTTAATCCAATTAGGGTTGCATTCAATTTTAATAAATTATCCATGGGCTGCCCCCAAAATATAGATTAATGGTTATAGTCACTTTAATTTTAACCCTAATATGAATATAATAATCACGTTAAGTTAACCCTAATATGAATATAATAATCACGAGAATTAGAGTTCGATTTATGATTACAATTATGGGTGCATTAGAAGAGGATTGGAAGGATATAGATTGCACATTGAACCTCTTGAAAGGAAGGGAGGTGGAAAGAGAATAAAAAAGCAAGGGTAGGAGAGCAAGGAGTTAAAATGAGTAGTAAATAGGATTAAATCACAAAAGAAATTAGATGGAAAAATAAGACTAATAATATATAAGAGAGAATGAAAAAAGAAAGTGTTGGTTTAAACTTAATTGAAAAAAAAATGTACAATACCCAATACCCTTTATAATTTAATGATATATACACACATAGTTAAATGGATGCCAGGATACTTGTTTCTTTGATTCCTGGTAAAGATATTCTGGCTACAATAAACATTAACATCTCAAAAGATATCTACTCCTGCCTGTTGAAATTCTTGGAGGGCCGAATGCTTGTTTCTTGTGTCGAAAAGAAGGGCATTTGAGGAGAGATTGCCCCATTATTAAGAAAAAACCTCTCCCAACTAAACCCTCACCTCTCCAAAACCACCCTGCGTCTGCTAACCCTATCTCGGAACCCTCTGTAAACAAAACCCCTCACTCTGTCGATCCTTCCAACCCCGCTCCCGCCATGGCCTCCAATGCCCCACCCTTCCCTGCTGCCCCTTCCCCCTCATCACTACCGACGGTCACTTTGTCCTCTCCAAATGAGTCTCAAAGCATCGGATTCCAAACCGTGTCCAAAACCTCCAATAAATGCAGACGGAAAACCACTAAGCAAGTTAACACCTCCGATGTAAGCTCCCAGTCCGTAGACCCACTTCCTACCCCCATCATAGACAACCCTGTCATGGCCGCTTCCCAGGATAATAGCATCAGCTCCCCTCCGGTTAGCTCAGGCAAAAAGGTCAACTCTGGAAAGATTTTTTGGGAGATAGGTGATGACTGTCTATTGGAAGTCATCCTGACCCATAACCGCTCTTTAGATTCCGCTAATCTTTGCTCAAAGCAGGCAATGGATGTGGATATCTATTCCCCCAATGCCTCTAATAACGATGATGAGCTCAATGGGTATCTCCCTTCAACTAAACGGCAGGGAAGACCTTTGGGCTCCAAAAATAAGAACCCCTCCAAGAAAAAACAAGGGAATACCCCTTCTGTTGCTAAAAACCCAATTTTGGGCTCAGCAGACCAATGCCCTCCCCCCTCGTAGGTTTCCTCATGAACTGCATCTCTTGGAACATAAGGGGTCTTGAATCCCCAGACATAAAATTTGTTATTAAGCGTTTTTTGAATAAATCCATAGATTTCTTAATGTTACAAGAAATTAAAGCCACTGGATTCATTCTTGAATCCAACCTTAATTTCCTTTGGAAAGATGCTACTAAATTCCACACCAATCACCCTAGGGGCAGGGGAGGGGTTGCGCTATTGGTTAACCCAAGATGGGAGAAGTATATCACTGGTAATGGGCTCTCCCCTTATAACAAAGTTGTTTGGGTCACTATTAAGCACAATAACAATGTTTTTGGCATATGCTCTATCTATGCTTCAAATGACTTTAGGGAGAGAGTGAGCCTATGGGACTGGCTGGTTGCTCTTCCTAACATCCCTTGGATCATAGGAGGGGACTTCAATATGATTGAGTCTCAGGAAGATAAAATTGGTGGTAATCCGTTTACTTGGAAAGAACCTAAAAAATTCCACTGGAATAGAATGAAAAATAAAATGAATCTTTTTGACCCTTTAGCCGAAAGTAAGGACATGAATCCTGGCATATGGCATACCTAGTGCAACTTTCAACAAGGCCCCTCTAGAATATATTCTAGACTTGACAGATTCTATGCCAATAAAAATTTATTCTCTATTTTACTGGATACCTAGGGCAACTCTGTCCTCGTCACCCCCACTCCCCTCTCCGATCATCACCCCATCTCCGTCCGTTTTAGAACTAACACCTCCCCTATGCCCAACAAACTCTCCAACCCCAAGTTTTTTCTGAACACTAGTATTCTTAAGGATGAGGACGCTCTTGCTGCCATACATATCATTAGCCTCATTAATAAAAATAACTTCCCCTCCAGCTCTCACACGGAGAGATGGAACATGAACACTCTCACCTGGCAGAATCTGTTAAAAACCATAGGACAAAAAAGAGCCAAGGACTACAGATTTACCAAAAAAAACCTCTCCTTCAACCTTTACAGAGCTGAAGCTAACATCCAAGCTAACCCCTCTGACATTGATCTCATCTCTGACATTATTAATACTAAGGAAACCCTTAGACAACACCAACAAGTTAAAACTAAAGGAGCCAAAATTAGATCCTGTGCTCACTGGCTCTTGTATGGGGATAGGGGCTCAAAATTCTTTTTTAACCTCCTTAAGCACAAGTAATCCAATGAAAATATTGAGAGAATTCTTGTTAATAATCAAGAAATCTCTGACCTTGACAGCATCAAAGAGGCCTTTGCAAACTTCTATAAAGATCTCTTTACCTCTGAAGACTCAGCAAAAGCTACCTCCCTTAGGAATCAATGCAAAAATCTTATCCCTAAAAGGATCTCCACTATGGATGTCGACCTGCTTTCTAAGGATATCTCCCTGGAGGAAATTGATACTGCCATCAAATCCCTTAACAATGACAAGGCCTCTGGGCCCAATGGCCTTCCTGTGGAATTCTACAAAGCCAAATCTGATTAGATATGCAAAGACCTTCTGGATCTCTACTCGGAAGCCTTAGACAAGGGTACCCTGGCTAGTTCCATCAACAGGGGTATTATTAAGCTAATCCCCAAAGATGAAGACAAAGCTCTCATCAAAAATTAGAGACCCATCACCCTCCTTAATGTTTCCTATAAAATTTTTGCCAAGATCCTGGCTCGCAGACTGGAGACTATCCTACCTAAATTTGTCTGCTCTACCCAAACTGGATTCATTAAAGGAATATATATTCTAGAGAATCTTATCACTAGCTGGGAAGCCATGAATTGGGCCAACTCCTCTCAACAAAACTCTGCTATGTTTCTTCTAGACTTTGAAAAGGCCTATGACAGGGTTGAATGGAACTTTATCTCCATGATGCTCAAGGCTTTTGGATTTCCTAATACCTTCTGTAAATCTGTTAAGATGTTACTTCAAGACGCTTTTACCCAGATTGATATCAATGGCTCCCTATCTGACTCCTTCCCCCTGGGCAGATCCATCAGACAAGGTTGCCCTTTGGCCCCTGCCCTCTTTGTTATTGCCTCTGATGCTCTCTACTACATTCTCAAAGACAACTCTTTCTCCCCAGCTGTCAAAGGCATATCTCTCCCTAATAACAAAGAGCTCATAAACTATCAATTTGTTGATGATACTGATATCTTCTTTAAAGCCACTGCTCACAACTTCGAAGCCCTTCAAAACAAGCTTAGTCTCTTTTGCTCTATCTCTGGCACGCGTATCTCTCACCCCAAGTCTATATGTTTGGGATGGGTGGAACAACCCCCTGATTGGTTTAAAAACTATGACTTTCAATGGGGAGGGTCGTAGAAAATTGTGAGATATTTGGGCATACCTTTCTCTGTTAATCCCTCCCTTAAGGATATGTGGTCTTGGATTAAAGATAAAATCACCAGAAAGTTGGACAAGTGGCATAACAGATCCCTATCCTATGTTGGCAGAATTCAGGTCTGCCAAAAAATTGTTTCCTCCTACAATATCTACTATTCCTCGGCTTGGATGTTTAGTAACTACCAAATCCTTGAAATTCAAAAAAATATTAGAAAGTTTCTCTGGTCGGATGGTAAAGGTAATAGGAAAATGCATGCTGTTAAATGGGAGTGGTGTCATAATGATAAACTCTTGGGGGGCTTGGGATTGAAGGACCTTAAAATCCAAGGGATTTCCCTTGCCGCCAAATGGATTTTTCACTCTATGGATGGTGATCACCCTTGGAAGGTTCTTATTAGAAGCAATATTGAAAGAGGATTCCCCAAAAATGCTAAGCATTGGAAGAATCTGCCCTTCAATGATCTGATCATCAGAGATTTTCCTATTATTGTTTAGGGATCTACAATTTTTAGATCCATATGGAAATCTTGGATTCATGTTAGGAACTTTATCACTAACAAGGCCTTCCATGATGATTGTAATATTTATGGTGAAAGATCCATCTGGTGGAATTTATAGTTATCTGGCAAGCCTCTCACCCTCTCCCAGGGGTGCTCCGCTAGACAATGGAATAATAAAGGCATCTCTCAATTAGCCGACCTCTTTGAGCAAGATAGGTTAATTGGCTGGGATGTTCTCAGGGAAAATTTTGATATCCCAACATCCTAGAAGAAAACCTATAATAGGATTATAAAATCTACCAAGGACTTACCTACTACTTGTCATCTAGACTCTCATAGATACTTAAAATGCAAATGGCCAGATGGGACCATTATATCCAAAATCAAAGCCAAAAACATTTACAAGATTTTGGGATATAATGATGCCATCATTGACCATGTCAATACTGTTTGGTACACCACCTTGGACAACTGCTCTTGGAAGAACTACTTTAATATTCTTTGGAAAGGCTCTATAGAACCCAAAATTAAATGCTTCAAATGGCTGTCGATTCTTGACAGACTACCTATTAGAAAAGATAACTCTGCGGCTGATTACTATAGCTTATGTAGAATGCCTGAAACAGGAAGGCACATTCTCTTTGACTGTATTTTTGCTAAGGAAATCTGGAATATGTTTGATATCAATTATCCTATGTTTGTTAACACTCTTGAGATCATCACTGGACATATTGATGGGCTTAATACAGATACTAATCTGTTTTAGAACATTCTCTCTTCTAATATCCTCTGGTAGGTTTGGAAATGCAGGAATGAAGAAAGGTTTCAGAACACCCCCAGGGTTCTTACTAAGTCTTTTCGTAAACTCACTTATTTTAAAATCTTCTTACAGAAGCTGAAAAGGTTCCTGAAGATGGGACACGCCACCTTCTTCATCTATGAGATGAAGAATGGGTATGAATGGAGAAAAAATATGGACAACCTGTAGGTTTTCGAGAGGACTTGCAAACTATTTATCAAAGAGCTTAAAAACCAAAAGAACACCAAACAGTTGCAATTTCGTATGCTTGAGCAGATCCAACAGAACAAAAAAATTGTGTGGATGGAGGGATCTATGGAGTGGACTACCTGGGTGGACACTCATGATGATATATTACTTTAGGCTGTTGTTTACCTATTGGTTTCTTTTTGTCTTGGATGGCGACTTTGTACTCAACTTAATACTCTTACTGTGAGGCTTGGCCTCATGCCTCTGTATTTACTCGTTGTAACAGTCTCTATTTTTTGACGTGAGGCTTAGCCTCATGCCTCTGTAAAACTCGATGTAACAGTCACTATTTTTTGACCGCCTTATCTATAATACAAAAAAAAAGCACTTTTACACTTGAGTTCAATGTTAAAAATAAAATATTATTAACTTTTAACACTTTGATTAATTAGATCAATAAAATAAAATTTATATATTTATTCAACATATTTTTGAATACATATGTTTTAGTATATTTAATGATCCATTTAAACACAAAATATATAATTAGGTCAAGATAGTTACCAACTTATTGTTAAAAAATAATTAATGTTAATTTTTCCCATTTGAAAACATGGTGATTACATATATTTTTGGTGGGTTAACAAGTATTCTCTTGTAAAAATGTAAATAAAATTAGAAAAATGAAAATAGTTGTAAATAAAAGTCAATAAATATTATAATTAGGTTATTTTATCACTCTTAGGTTATCTTATTTACTTAAGAGTTATTTTACTTTTTACTATTTAAAGATTATTTTATTTTATTTATAATATAGGTGGCTAAAGATATCTCTCGACGTACATTACATATTTTTTTAAATATAGGATGCTAGTTTTATTAATATATCAAGTTTGTATTATGTTACATTATTATTATATTAATAAATGATTGGATTAGGCATTATATATTGTTAGTATTATATTATTATTGTTATATATTATTATATAATATTTCAAAAATCATATAATAAGAATAATAATATAATAATAATAAGAATAATAGAATATTATAATAGTAGAATAATATAATAGTATTATCAAAGTAATAATACAATATTATGAATAATATAATAATTTAAATATTAATAATATATTATTAATATTAATAGTAATGTATTAATACAAATATAGCACTATAATAGTAAATATATAACAAAAAAATCATAATATAATAATATTATTATATTATAAAAATATATAACAATAATAATATAATACTAACAATATATAATACCTAATTAAATCATTTATTAATATAATAATAATGTAACATAATGCAAACTTGATATATTAATAAAATAATAATAATATAATAGTAAATGTATAAAAATAATAAAAAATATATAATAAAAACTAAATTAATAGTAATAATATAATATTACAAAAATAGTAATAAAAATATTAATAATAATATATCAACAAAATCATTTCTTAAATGACCAACCAATTTGACCTTATGTATTGCACAAATGTATGCAAAAAAAATTTAAAATATTTCCCCCCTAATTAACTTTCCATACCTCTTCAGCATACCCATTGCACACCAAGGTGCGATTGCTAGTATTATTATATTCTGAATTTTTTGTTATATATTTACTATTATAGTGCTATATTTGTATTAATACATTACTATTAATATTAATAATATATTATTAATATTTAAATTATTATATTATTACTTTGGTATTACTATTATATTATTCTACTATTATAATATTCTATTATTCTTATTATTATAATAATATTATTATTATTATATGATTTTTGAAATATTATACTTAGTAAATTATATTTATCCTTAATATTATATTATTAATAAAATATGATTAATTGTAGTATTAAATTATTAAATTATTATTTTATTATTATACTAATGTTATTATGTTATATTATATTAATTTTATTATATATTTATTATTATTGTATTATGTATATTATATTATTCTTATATTATATTATATTATATTATATTATATTTTTATTATATTATATTATAGTATATTATATTATTATTATATTATATTATATTATATTATATTATTATTATGTATATTATATTATTATATTGTATTATATTATACTATATTTACGTCGAAGGTGTGTCCTATTTGAGAATAGGGGGCTAAGCTTGTCAATCCACGATGTGCGCTGCTCGAGAGGGGAGGGAATACGGTTGAACCATGCATAGCCGTTGATGAAAAACATAGAAATTTGGTTATAATGGAATGAATATTAAAAGAATTTACAAAATTAAAATATTATAATTAACAAAATTGTAGGATCTTGTGACATGAAAATAAGAATGCATTTAGTTTAACTGTTAAAATGTACCTATAATATAGTATAATATAATAAACATATAATATAATAATAATATAATATAATATAATAATAATATAATATAATATAATAATATAATAATAACATAATATAATATAATATAATAAATAAATAATAAAATTAATATAATATAACATAATAACATTAATATAATAATAAAACAATAATTTAATAATTTAATACTACAATTAATCATATTTTATTAATAATATAATATTAAGGATAAATATAATTTACTAAGTATAATATTTCAAAAATCATATAATAAGAATAATAATATTATAATAATAAGAATAATAGAATATTATAATAGTAGAATAATATAATAGTAATATCAAAGTAATAATACAATATTATGAATAATATAATAATTTAAATATTAATAATATATTATTAATATTAATAGTGATGTATTAATACAAATATAGCACTATAATAGTAAATATATAACAAAAAAATCATAATATAATAATATTATTATATTATAAAAATATATAACAATAATAATATAATACTAACAATATATAATACCTAATCCAATCATTTATTAATATAATAATAATATAACATAATGCAAACTTGATATATTAATAAAATAATAATAATATAATAGTAAATGTATAAAAATAATAAAAAATATATAATAAAAACTAAATTAATAGTAATAATATAATATTATAAAAATAGTAATAAAAATATTAATAATAATATATCAACAAAATCATTTCTTAAATGACCAACCAATTTGATCTTATGTATTGCGCAAATGTATGCAAAAAAAAATTAAAACATTTTCTCCCTAATTAACTTTCCATACCTCTTCGATAGTATTAATATTGGTAGGATGAAGATGGCTCTGCGCGGTGGCTGGGTGCGAGCTAGGGCCCGCATGCCCTAGCTCTTTCTTTCTATGTCCTGACTACGCTTGGAGGTCGAGTCTATGCTGCGTTCTCAGGGGGGTTTGCATTTGTTCAAGGGTGCACGGGGCGAAGTGGGGATCTGCCCATTGTTTGGCTTGTGGGCAGGATTTTTTCCTGCGTTTTGTTTCCTTCATGTTCATTAGCGTATCCTTGGTGGGTGGCAGTGATTGTGGGTTTCTTGCCTCGTCTCTCTTTTTTTATTGGGGCTATGTTTTTCAGTCCATGGAGAATCGAGGTTTTGTATTATCTCAGGTTTCCTCTGAGGATTTGGAGATGGTAGAGCCGTCTTCTTCGCTGCATGCCAGTGTTAAGGATCTGACGGGTAAATCCCAACCGGGGGATGGGGGCTCCTCTTCAAAAGGGATGTTTCGAATTAAAAAAGTAAACGGATGTTTGGAAAGATCCGAGGATCGACCATTTTTGGTTAATCAACTTGAGCAAGTTTCAAAGGATGTTGAATATTGGTGTAATCACGCCCTTATTTGCAAATTTTTGGGCATCTATCTTTCTCTACCTGTGTTGGATTCCTGGGCACGTCGGGTTTGGAACTCAGAAGGTGATATGGAGATTATTTTGGCAGCTAATAGTTATTTTTTGGTTATATTTTCAAACATGTCGGATAGGAATAGGGATTTTGAAGGAGGCCCTTATTTCTTTAACCAGGTGGGGCTCTTCATCAAGCCTTGGCACATGGGATTCAACTCTACTGAGGAGATCCCCTTGCAAGTTCCTATGTGGGTTTGGCTGCCGAGGCTTCCTTTGGAATTTTGGAGGGAAGATATTATTCACTCAATCTCATTGCTTCTTGGAAAACCTGTGGGATCGGCTACAAAAACTCAAGATCGTAAGGTAATCTCTTTTGCTCGTATTTGTGTAGAAGTTGATTTAAATAATCCGTTACCAAATTCTATGGAAATTCGCATGGGATCATCTTCTTGGATCCAATAGTTGGATTACGAGAGCCTACCTTTTAGATGCAGAATTTGTCACGAATATGGCCATTTACACCGTAAATGTCCCACAAATAAATCCTCCCCCTTGGTTACCTATGAACCTCCTAGGGGGGACAAGGGGAAGGCTCCTTTATCTAATGAACCTATAGATAATGAGGGTTTTATTCCGGTTAAGTCTCATAAAAGGCAAGGGAAAGAAGAGAACCTGGTTGGATAGACAAAATGATGGTACTTTTAACAGGTTTGATGTTCTTGAGGATTTGGTCCAAGAGGAAGTTATTCCAGTTGAGCTCTCTTATGGGGTTAAGGGCTTGCATGAAGTTCAGGATGAGGATGCAAAGAAAGAGTATCAGAGTTTATCTCTAGGGGACCATCAGGTTGAACAACTAGCTATGGATTTGCCTTCTTAGGTTCTGGATATCAGGGATCTCCAGGGGTCACAGGCTCCGAAAGGATCTAAGGTGGTGACTTCTGATCCCCCTGCCCCTAAGGGGGCCTCAGATTCTATGAAGGGTAACAAAGCTCCTCCCGTTTTAGGTTTACAACAAAAATCCTTTAAAAAGGGGCCTCTTGATAAACCGTCAAGGAGTGGAAGGAAGACTGATCAAGAGAAGGTCAAGATTATGGGTGATAATTTGGTTGAGTCTGGATCTATGAAACCCATTGATTCCCACTTCTCCCACCCCCATAAATTATTGTGTTATCATGGAATGTAAGGGGGTTGAACAACATCCCTAGACAAAAGGTTGTTCAAAGACTAATTGAATCTCAGTCTCCTGATGTGGTCTTTATTCAAGAAACTAAGCTTACAGTGGATGGTTTGGCTAATTGTGCTTCGCGTATTTGGCCCCAAGGCAATTGGCAGGGGGTGGGTTCTTTGAACAGTTCAGGGGGGGTGGCTTGCTTCTGGAACCTGAGGAAAGTTTTCCCCTTATGGTGGATCTCTAGTTGGTCTTCCATTTCTCTGGTTGCCTCTAGTTTTGAGACTGGAGAGAGATGTCTTTTATCCAATATTTATGCTCCTACTGATCTTTCTAGTAAGTCAAATCTTTGGGCTCACATCAAATTCATTCGGGCCTTAGACCCATTTCTCCCATGGATTATGGATGGTGACTTTAATGTTGTTACTTGCTTGGATGAAAAATGAGGTGGGTTAGCCAGGTTGGACCCTTCTAGAAATTTGCTCAGGGATATGATTGGTTCCTTAAATCTCATTGATGTGAAGCCTACCAATGGGGTCTTTACATGGAATAATAGGTGATGTGGTGTTGAGGCTATCTCTGAAAGGCTTGATAGATTTTTGGTTTCTTGTTATTGGATGAACAGTAGGCTGATCACCAGTTATGAAATTCTTGATTGGAGGGGCTCTGATCATTGGCCTATCAAGCTCTCTGTCACCGCATATGGAGTCACCAAAAATCCCTCTTTCAAATTTTAGTTGATGTAGTTAAGAGATCAGTCTTTGCATGATCTTATGTTGGTTTGGTGGGAAGAGGGGGTGCCTGCCCATGGGACGACCATGTTTCTTTTTAGTAAGAGGCTTCAACATGTGAAGTACAGGCTTAAGAGATGGAATAAACAAGGTTTTGGGAACTTGCATGCTTAGAAGATGGTGGCTCAATCCAAGTTGGATAACATCACTCATCAGATTCAGGACCAAGGGTTGACCTCTGATCTAAGTAAAGTTGAGTCCTTGGCTCTTAAGGGAGTAGCCGAGTGGGAGCTTCAGGAGGAGATCTTTTGGAAGCAGAAATCTCGCATTGATTGGCTTCAGGAGGGAGATAGGAACATTGCATTCTTTCATAATTCAGTTAAGGCTCAGAGACAGGGGAATTCTATCTCATCTCTTGTTTCACTTGGAGGGGTTCAACTCTCTTCCTATGCTGATATTTCTAGGGAAGCGGTCAATTATTTTTTGCACCTTTTTTCTAGGGAGGATCTAGCTACTAGGGTTGAGGAGAGGGCCATCTTGGAATGTATTCCCCACCTAGTCTCTATTGAGATGAATGGGGCTCTCTTATGTCCTATCTTGTTACCCGAATTGGAGAAAGTGGTGTTTAGTATGAAAAAAGCTAAGGCTCCTGGCCCGGATGGGTTTTTGATGGAGTTCTTTCAAGATTTTTGGGAAATAATAAAATTTGATCTCCTTGAGGTGGTTTAGGAATCACGTAGGAACAAATAGATGCTCAAGTCCATGAATTCTACTTTCTTAGCTCTCATACCTAAGAAGGAGGGGGCTAATCAGCTGGTCCAATTCAGGCCTATTGCGCTATGTAATGTTGTTTACAAGATCATCACCAAATTGATTGCTGAGAGACTCAAACCTCTCCTCAGTACTCTGATCTCTGCTGAGCAGGGTGGTTTTGTTGAAGGAAGACAAATTTTGGATGGTGTTGTGATAGCAATGGAAGGTATTCATTCTATGGCTAACTCGAAGGAGAAGGCTATGTTTATTAAACTTGGCATGGCTAAGGCTTATGACCGGGTGAGCTGGGAGTTCTTACAGAAAATTCTCTTGGCTTTTGGATTTGTTGAGGAGTGGGTCAATTGGGTTCTTAGTTGCGTGACCTCATCCTCCTTCTCTATTCTCATTAATGGGGAACCTTCGGATTTGTTTAGTGCTTCTCAGGGACTCCGACAAGGGGACCCTTTATTTCCTTATTTATTTATTATCATGGCGAAGGGTCTTGGAAGATTTATTAAATCTCAAGTGAGGCAGGGTCTTATCCAAGGTTGGTGCTGGAACAATTATCTCCCTTCCTACTCTCATCTTCAGTTTGTGGATGATATTGGGCTGATGGGCAGGGCTAGAATTAGTGAGGCAGTGAACTTCATAAGAACCTTAGACATCTATTTGAAGGCTTCTGGTCAGTGTGTCAATGATGATAAATCCTCCATTTTTTTCTTTAATACCCCTCAGCTTATTCAGAGTAGGATTGCTAGGATCCTTAGATTCCAGATCGGTTCGCTCCCCTTGATGTACCTTGGGATCCCTTTGGCTTTGGGATCTCAATGTAGAGATTACTGGCAGGGGATTTTGGATAAATTCCAGAGTAAGGTTAGTCATTGGACTTACATATGGTTATCTTCTGTTGGGAGAGTGGTTCTTCTAAAGACTATGGTGCAGTCTCTCCCCATTTATAGGTGTTGTGTGCAAGTTCCCCCTTCCACCTTTGTTAGGGAATTTGATGCTCTGTCTCGGTAATTTCTTTGGTCTAGCAACCTTCTTTCCTCGAAGTGGGGTTTAGTCAAGTGGGAGTCTGTCTGCAGGCCAAAGCATGCTGGGGGTCTTGGTCTTAGGTCTATGGCTCTTGTTGTCATGGCCTTGGCTGCCAAGCTGTACTGGAGGCGGTGTAACAATCAGGGTCAAGATTGGGCCAAGATTCTTGCCCACAAGTATCTTCCTGGTGCTGATAGCCTTGATGTGCTGCAACTGGCTTTGATGGGTAAAGGTTCGTGTATTTGGGATACCCTTAAGAAGGGAACTCAGTTGATTAAGGAGGGTCTCTTTTGGATCTGTAATCAAGGCTCTGATGCTCTATTTTGGCAGGACTCTTGGGATGGCCACCCTCCCATTCTTTCTAGCTTCCCTCAGCTTCAGCCTCTTTTCCATATTTTTTCTGATGCTGGTTGGATTAAGGTGGAGCATTTTAAAACTGTCAAGTGTATTGGTCAGGCAGTGGTGGCTTGCTGGAAGGACCCGCGAGAGTGGCCCATGGGTGGTTCTGATGAGGTTCGCGTTGTTCTTACCAGAGCTTTGGAGGATAGGATCTGCAACTCCCTTAATGAGAGGGATGTTTTGGCTTGGAGTCCTAGTCCAAAGGGTAAATTTACTGTTGCTCAAGGCTATGCTATGCTGGATAGGAACTTACATGGTCCAACTAAGGTGCATTGGTGGAAGAAGGTCTGGGACAAATTTTCTTGGCCCAAATGCAATTTTTTCTTATGGTTGGTTGCTTAGAGAAGTGCCTCACTTGGGAAAACCTTCGCAAGTGAGGCTTTCAAGGACCCTCTATTTGCTTCCTTTGTTCGCATAGTGAGGAATGCACCTCCCACTTGTTCTTTCTTTGCCCTTTTTCTAGAGAGATATGGCATAGATGGTGGGAGGCTTGGCATCATGGTTGTATTCATGCTACTTCCCTAATTGATTTCTGGGAGAGTTTGGGTAGGCCTCCATCGAAGAATTCTTTCCTGTAGGTGGCTTGTTTTGTTGGGCCTATTTTCATTCTTTGGAACCTTTGGCTAGAGAGGAATCGCAGAGTTTTTTGTGGCTCCAAATTGGGAAATTTTTAATTATGGAAGAAGATAATTAGTAGGCTTCAAGAGACTATTTCTGCTAAGTGTGATATGTCTGACAACATTGATCCTGGTGATCATTCTATTTTGTGGAATTTGAACTTGGGGGATAGTAGAAGGGGTAGCAGTGCTGGTAGAAGACCCCATCATGTCAGGAAACGGGTCTGTCAGAATGGGAGGTGGACGCCTCCCTCGGTGGGGGTCCTAAAGATTAATACTGATGGCTCTTCTCATGGGAACCCTGGTCATGCTAGAGTTGGGGGTATTAGTAGAGGTAATGATGGTGGTGCAGTTTTTTTCTTCTCTATTTACAAAGGTCAACACTCTAATAATCTGATGGAGGCACTTGCTATTAAGATTGTGGTTGAGCGTGGATGCTCTTTAGGTTGGAGGAGGATCATTTGTGAGTCTGATTCTCATATTGTTGTGGATATGTTAAACAACCAGAGTTTGGATGATGTTAGTTGGCAATTAGCCTCTGTGGTTAGACAGATTCTGAGTCTATGCAATTCCTTGGATTTGGTCTCCTTTAGTCATATCCCTAGAGAATGGAAAAAAGTGGCAGATTGTTTGGCAAAGTGGGCCTCTGAGAATGTGGACGGCTGGGATATTAGTGGAAGGGAGGAGTTACCTTCTGATTATCTGGGGACCTTGGAGAGGTTATTAGTGGAAGACAGGAATATGTAATGTTGTTGATTGGTTGTTCTAGTTGTGGTCTTGTTCTGGTGGGCCTCTAGCCTTTGCCTTGTACTTTGGAGTTGATTGAATAAAAAATTTACCCCTTCTTTTTAAAAAAAATAAAAATAAAAACTTTTCATACCTCTTCAGCATACCCATTGCACACCAAGGTGCGATTGCTAGTATAGGTACATTTTGACAGTTAAACTAAATGCATTCCTATTTTCATGTCACAAGATCCTACCTAATTAGAAACTAAAATCAAGGAGATGAACAAAAGTCCTTTATGATTTTTTTGTTATATATTTACTATTATAGTGCTATATTTGTATTAATACATTACTATTAATATTAATAATATATAATTAATATTTAATATTTAAATTATTATATTATTCATAATATTGTATTATTACTTTGATATTACTATTATATTATTCTACTATTATAATATTCTATTATTCTTATTATTATAATATTATCATTCTTATTATATGATTTTTGAAATATTATACTTAGTAAATTATATTAAATTATTGTTTTATTATTATACTAATGTTATATGTTATATTATATTAATTTTATTATATATTTAATAATATAATAATAATATAATATACTATAATATAATATAGTATAATATAATAAAAATATAATATAATATAGTATAATATAATAAAAATATAATATAATATAATAATAATATAATATACATAATATAATAATAATAAATATATAATAAAATTAATATAATATAACATAATAACATTAGTATAATAATAAAATAATAATTTAATACTACAATTAATCATATTTTAATAATAATATAATATTAAGGATAAATATAATTTATTAAGTATAATATTTCAAAATTCATATAATAAGAATAATAATATTATAATAATAAGAATAATAAAATATTATAATAGTAGAATAATATAATAGTAATATCAAAGTAATAATACAATATTATGAATAATATAATAATTTAAATATTAATAATATATTATTAATATTAATAGTAATGTATTAATATAAATATAACACTATAATAGTAAATATATATAAAAAAATCATAATATAATAATATTATAAAAATATATAACAATAATAATATAATACTAACAATATATAATACCTAATCCAATCATTTATTAATATAATAATAACATAACATAATGCAAACTTGATATATTAATAAAATAATAATAATATAATAGTAAATGTATAAAAATAATAAAAAATATATAATAAAAACTAAATTAATAGTAATAATATAATATTATAAAAATAGTAATAAAAATATTAATAATAATATATCAACAAAATCATTTCTTAAATGACCAATCAATTTGATCTTATGTATTGCACAAATGTATGCAAAAAAAATTAAAACATTTTCTTCCTAATTAACTTTCCATACCTCTTCGGCGTACCCATTGCACACCAAGGTGCGATTGCTAGTTTTATTTATAATATAGGTGGCTAAAGATATCTCTCGACGTACATTACATATATTTTTAAAATATAGGTATGCTAGTTTTATTTAAATAAAAAAGAACCTATTTACTATTTTTATTATTCTATATTTTTCCTGTCTTTTATTTTGAGTTTTTTGAAAAGGACATTAAATAACTTTCAATATTTTATTTATAAAATACATAGAATCTACTTATATTATATACTAAAAATGTATTTAAAATATCTAAAAATTTAGTTATTATTTTATTCATGTTTGAGTATAAAGTTTTATATGCTATTTTATTTAATAACTATGTATTTAAATGAATAATATTTATTTTTTAATCTTGAAAATAATAGATTTAAAAATACATTTCATCAAATAAAAGCATTAAAATAAATAAATGAAATGCTAGATTAAAAACAAGACAAACTTTGGGGAGATCCAATAAGAAAAGAAAAAGATTAAAATGTATAGAAAAGGCATAATTAAACAATAATAAAATTGTAGTTGGGATTGTACATTTTTAAATAATGAATTTATGTGAAATATGATATTTCTATAGTCTATTGTAAAATTTTAAAAAACTAATAGAAATTATTATATTATTTTTATTAAATAATTAAAAATATTTAAATCTAATTAATTAAGTAGATTCAAATGTGACATTTAATTGAGATTGGTGATATTTTGGTGATTTTTTTTAACACATTGCTTCTTCTTTTTTTGACACACTCTTGGAATGGTCAAGAGATGTTTTGTTGAAAACCTTAAGTCCAAGATAGATGACAAAAACGTTTCTTACACTACAAAAATTAAACTAAACTAAAAATCTCTAAATAAATTGAATTAATAATAATTTGATAAAAAGAGTTAAAATTGTTTGTAAAAATTACATACATAAAAAAACATTATTCTATACTTAAAATATTGTAAATTAAATTAATATATCTTTTATATACACATGAAATTGTACTCTCAAATTAGTTTTAAAAAAAATTAAAAAAATTGAAATGAATGTAGACAACATTAACCCACCGGCCAAAAATCTGTTAAGCCACTGAATCTTATTTTTCGTTTAGTACTTTTCACCTCTTAAATGTGTAGTGACGTCCAAAGAATATGTTCCCTTTTTCCCGGCCGACAAAGCTGGGGACGTGTCCCTTCACGTGTTACCATTACTATTAGTTGCAACTTCCCCTATCTCCCTCGTGGGGTCCCCTACGGCTTAAATTTCACGATCCATCTGGCCTTTTCAAAGGAAGACAATATGATTTTTTAAAGTATTAAATATGTTACGAACGTTCAATTTTTTCGCATTTTGATAGATTAGTTTTTCAGCAATTTAATTGAAATATTTTATTTTATTAGAAAAAGTAGTGGAAATCAAAGTTAAGATGCTTTTAATGAAAAATATATAAGGTAATATTATTGTAATTAGCTTTGTTTTTTAATTTAATTAGTTGTTAATAAACTGGCTTTCAATCAAAAACAATAATTAAATAAAAATAAAAGTAAAATAAAAATAAAATAAATAAAACTAAATAAATATAATATTAATTAGTTATTTTTATTAGTTTTGTTTTATAATTAGTTATTAATTGTTTTGAAAAAAAGCGAAATGAACTATTATTTTGTCTATTTTTTTAGAAAATTGATACACCAATTTAAAAGGATGACCCATGCAATAAGGAAAAATAAAAAGATAATAAAACTTCTTCGTGTAAATAATATAAATGAGATTGAATGTAATGATGAATGGAAGAAGAACAAAGTAGGCTAGTAATAAATTCATATACTGTTATTATTACAAATAACTTAAATCACAATTAATAGATTTTTTTTATTTCACATTAATTATATTATACATATTTTTATTTAACAAAACTATTATATAAAATTTATATTTAAATAAATATTATTTAATTCTTTCTTAGATATTATATAATCAGTTCATTTTATTTAATATAAAAAAATTAAAAATTATTATTTAAATTTATATTATATAATCAATAAATATTAATTTATATAATATAATAAATTTATATTGTATTATACATATCAATATGTAACATAATTATGCCCGTTGAGGGGCTTGGTTAGGTTAATCCGACTCAAATTTCTTTAGAGGTGGATAAATGGGAGAAACCAAATGAAGGTTGGTGGAAGGTAAACTTTGATGGAGCGACAAAAGGAAATCCGAGTCCATCTGGAGCTGGTAGTATTGTTCATGATTGGAATATGTGTTGGCCATAGGAGCAATGAGATTGAAGGAGGAAACCAACAATGTAGCGGAAGCAACAGTAACCTTAATGGCAATTAAGATAGTCAAAAAGTTAGGGGGAACAAAGATACATCTAGAGGGTGATTCTTTAATAATAATTCAAGCAATTTCAAAAAGAGGAATCAATGCTTGGCATCTGCAAGGAGTGATTAGGAAAATTACTGAAGAATTAACCCTTTTTGAGGACTTTAAGGTCAGTCATATAGGGAGAACTAGGAATGTGGAGGTAGACATCCTCTATAAATGGGCACTATCCTTTGCAGATGTGGATATTTTAAGTTTTGAAGAATTTAGAGGCATTAATTTGGAGGAAATTTCTTCTATGCATTTAATGCAAGAAGGAATGATTGTTTAGTAAGCAAAGGAGGCAAGGCAATTCCCGAAAGAAGTGAAGCATTGATGAAGGTTGATTGCTGGCGTTGGACGTATGTTCGACATTAATGGAGATGGTTGGCAAATTGAGATGTATTAAAGATACACATCTCATCACCTTCGATGCTTCTTGGTGTGCGAATGTAAGGAATGTAGTCGGTCGACGATGGGTGGTTGTTTAGAAGCCAGTGAACTAGAGAAATAATGGTGGCCAGTTTTACCTTGACATCACGGAGGAAGCTGGACCCTTTTGTTGGAAAAACGTCTGTGAAGTGGTTGCGAGGTTTATTTCTCTTCAAGGAAGTGCAGGTGGCATAAGCAGTATAATTAATTTTGGGTAATGGCTTTGAAAATTTAAAGCACAAATACAAGACCAATATGGATATTTATTCATTGGTCATGGCTTGGGGTCTAGATTTAGGTGAGCCGGTGGATGTAGTGAGTAAATTCATGGATTCTCTGGTTCTCAAAGATTTTTTAGAGGACACGAAAGGCATTCTAGAACGGGCGATACCAAGAGTGGGGCTTGTTAAGGTTGAAGGCATGGATGGAGGAGGCTTGAAGCTCATGGATTTAAACCATCTCTTTATCAGGTGGCTAGAAGGACGCACCAAAGATCTGTGGCGAGAAGGTGCGGAATGCAGGTGGCAAGCACTCAAAATCTGCGTTGAATTAATGGAGGTCGAGGAGGTCTTAGAGAACCTCAAAGACATTGCCAGAGAGAAGATGCGTGAAAAGATGGGTCTACGTCTGAGGAAGAGGATGAAGCCGTTAATGGAGATAGTGTCATTGGAGATGGGTAATTCATCAAAGGCATCTGAGTAGTATAAGCTTTAATAATTTTTAGATTACTGTACTAAATCTCGTCTGGGATTTGGTTTTTTTTGGGGGTATGCTTGGATTTGTAATGTAAATTTAAAATACCTTGGGGCACGAACAATGGTTGGAAGGGTAGTTTTCAGGCGGGTATGATTAGGGGTATTTGATAAGTTGGAACTGTGAACTGGTTAATCAACTTTTTTTTGGTAGTTGTTGGATGAAGATAAATCTGAAGTGTATGTAACTTTTGCTTTATATTTAATAAAATAAACTATTATCACCGATCAAAACAAAATATGTAACATAATTATTAGATAAATTTTATATGTATCCTACAATTTATATTATAATGATTAATATATTATTTATGTAATTTTAGAAAAAATTAACATTAATTGAACATTTTTAAATGATTATGTTAATACTATAATTAACAAAATTAACATTTAATTTTTTTCACATTAATAAAACTTACATTTATTTTTATTAAATCTAAAATACTATAAAGGCAAGTACTAGCCACTTGTTATTATATTATATTATAATACAACCCACTCCCTCAATTCGAAATATTTTTTTAATTATCCACTTTAATATCATATTGTCTAATCTTTATTTGTGTGACTAATTATTTAGTTGTGTTTTTAACCCTACAATCAAATTAGTCACTTATGATGATCAAATTAGTCATTTATTTAGTCATTTATAGTTGTGTTACAAAAAATGACTAGAATTTAGTCATTTTTAGTTGTTGTGAATAAAAGTTTTAGTCACGTAGTCATTTATTTGCCAAATTCTACTAGTGGGAGTTAAAGTCTTGAAAACCTAGTTAGTTAAGTTAGGACCAGTGTGCAAAGATGAAAGTCTACACAATAGTCGACCTCGCTTGGATAATTAACCTTACTTTGCTTTGTTATAAATCATATAGGCCTGCATGAATTGTAATAGGGATAGTAGAGGGAGATTTGTTAAAAATGATAAGGGAAGTAGTTCACAAAAAGAAAAATTGCAAAATAAATTAAAACCATTAATTTTTCACACACCATTTAAGAAACAACTAGTCGAACCAGATATCAAAAAGTCTATCATTGAGTCTACCATTGTTGAGACTCCTTCTAGTACCCATCAAGAGTATTTTGAAGAATTGTATAAAAAGGTTGATAAACTATTTTGAGACTCTTATGAAATCCAAAGTGGGAAGACCCCAAGTGACCTTAAGCCATTCACAACTTTCTACACTCCTTGGGCATTTGGAACTATGGACAATGACAACAACAACAACAAAAACAATGAGAGAGCATTAGCCAACAACAACCCTATTACATTTGAGTTTCCCATTGCACATCCAGAGGGGGATGCCCCTATGAAGAGCATACCGCACTCGGCTTTTCCAATCTTTTGAGGTATTTCTATGGAAGACCCTCATATGTTCCTTTTTTAATTTGATATTTTATGTCATAACTATTAGCATACTAAAGCATACTAAAGCATAGAAGCTGAAATTATTTCCGGCTATTCTAAAGGATGCAACACTAAGATGGTTTATGGGACTAGGACAAGAAACCATTCATAGTTGGGATGATATGAAGAATAGGTTTTTAGAAAAATAACAAGAGTACTGCATGACCAAGGAAACACGAGATGAGATATTTCGCATCATGCAACGTGAGGAAGAAACTTTAGAAGATTATTTGGAGCATTTCCTATTTAGTCTACAAAGAACTAGACACACAGGTTGACCCATGACACTATAAAAATGCTCTTCCTTAGGGGATTAGAGATGAATGTTTGGATACTTTAAATCTTGTGGGTGGAGGATATATTTCTAAAATGAGGTTTGATGGAATTTGTGATGTGTGTAGGAACTATTCAAGGTCCACCCATTCAACTAGGGGGTACGTCGGGAAGCATGTCTCTCCCAAAGGGACATTAGAAGTTACAAAATAAGAATTGGGTACATTGCTCGAGGACCTCAAGACTAACCTACTGAGTCACATGGGTAAGAAGATAGATACTTTTTATACACAAAGGAAGTAGGAGGAGGCTAAAAAATCCCTAGCTATCTTTTGTCCTATTTATCGTAAAAGGCATAATGGTGAAGAATATCCATACAACAAAACAAAAATCTCTTCTTTGGAAGATGCTAGTAGGGACACCATTCTAAAACCTCTTCCTATAAGCATGAATAAAGTAGAATATACATATGAACATGTTTACTTTATGGCCCAAAGGAGACCTTGGCAATCACGAGGAATGCCCCCAACTGATTATCAAGTAGCACCCTAAAGTCCTTTTCAACAATTTTTTTTCCAAAACCAACCTGGATGGTTTGGAGGTTGGCAACAACCTCCATACTACCCCCAATATACACAAAAATATCTACATGCTCCATAATTTTGGCAAGCATGGTGAGCACCACCACCAACATACCCATAATATCAGTCATTTCCTCCATATCCACCACCTCCAACAATAAATCCCTATCAGAAATCCCAACAGCTCTTGCCACCTATTCCATCATCATCTGATCAACCATCTAGTTCAAATCAACCTCTGAAAGCAATTCGTATGCCCATACAACCACCACCCAATCTGACTAATAAGGTAGCTCAACTAGTTTATAACAATGAGGTGGTAGGATACCCGACTTATCCTATCAATGCATTATCTAAATTGATGGTGTACAACTGAGATCAAGAAAGAATCTTGAAGGGCCAACTATAATAGAGGTAGAGGATTCTTCGGTCGAACCAAAAGAAGAACAACCAAAACAACAAGAAACATCTCAATCAAATTTTTATTTTATGAATAAGTTACGTAATGTTAAATTAAAATTCCTTTGTTGCAGGCTATTTGAGATGTTCTAGTGTATACAAAAGCAGTTAAAGAATTATTTGAGAGAAAATAACAGAAGAAATAAGACCCCAAGACAATCCAAGTCATTGGACAACTTGTAGATTTGATGTTGGGAAAGATTTTGTTCCTAAGTATGTGGATCTAGAGAGTCCAATGGTAAAGGTACGCATCGGTGATATAGTTCTTGTGAATACACTTGTGGATTTAGGGGTAGCCATAAATGTAATGAAAAACGAGACCAAAGAGAAATTATCTCTTCAAGGACTAAGACCTACTCCAATGGTCTTGCAAATGGCAGATCATTCCCTTGTAAAACTAGAAGGTATGATTGAAGATATCATTATTTCTATTGAGTCTTGGGAAAATCCCATGGATTATATGATTTTACAACCAAAGATTAAGTTGGGAGGGTACCCCTTAATTTTAGGTAGACCTTGGTTAGCCGTAGTTAATGCTTTTATTAATTGCAAGTCTAGTAACATGGTGATTTCAAATGGAGAACAAACGAAGCAACTGATGTTATATCCTCCAACACAACCATTGTTAGAAACAAAGGATCCATTATGGATTGATAGTGATTTAGAAGAGTCTTTACCTATTTTGACAATTGATCAAAGTAGGGAATTTGAGGAAATATCAGAAGACAATATTTTTAACAATTTCTTACAAAATTATTATTTGGTTGATAATGTTTTAGAGACAATGATTTTTCCTTCAGGTATAAGTGATAATTCCCCTTTTGGAAATTTTCCATTAGTTAGTAATTCATAGTCTATTTAGTATTTTATCACTTTGCATCAATTATTACCACACACTTGTATATATAGTCCATTTTAATATTTAGAAATTTTGATCCATCCTTGTCTACTTCACAATTGCTTTCTATAAATACTCTTGTCCAGTCTCAAGCTATGGAAATCTTACCTAGAAAAATGCTTAACATAAATCCCAACTTGAGTGCCTCACAATTAGAAGACCTTATTGCTATGTTACATTCTCATGAAGATGCCTTTTCTTGGGATTCTTGGGATATGAGAGGAATACACCCTGCTACTTGCACACATCATATCTATATCGAGGAAGAAAGTAGACCTGTAAGTCAACCTCAAAGAAGATTGACCCTATCTTACGTGAAATTTTTAAGGATGAACTTCAAAAGCTACTCAAAGTAGGATTTATCTATCCTACCTCAGATAGACAATGGGTGTCCCTACTTGTGGTAGTTCCTAAAAAGAATGGAAAGTGGTGAATATGTGTTGATTATAGGGCCCTTAATAACACTACTAAGAAAGACCATTTCTCATTTCCCTTTATTGATCAGGTCTTAGACACCCTTGTTGGAAAGAAGTCATTTTCCTTCCTTGATGGATTTAGTGGTTATAATCAAAACCGTATAGCCCCAAAAGATCAAGACAAGACTACCTTCACCTGGCCATGGGATACGTTTTCCTATAATTTCTTACCTTTCAAGTTGTGTAATGCACCTGCTACCTTCTAGTGGGTTGTCCTAAGTATTTTTGAAGATTTAATTCATGATTGTGTGGAAGTGTACATGGACAATTTTACTGTTTATGGTGATACATATAAGGAGGAAAAGGTAAATATAGAAAAATTTCTTAAAATATGCATTGATACTAATCTTTCTTTAAGTCATGAAAAATGTCATATTTTAATGACTGAAGGTATTGTCTTGGGACATTGTATTTCTACAAAAGGAATTGAGGTAGATCCCAAAAAGGTAAAGATAATTCAAGACCTACTGTGCCTACTTCTCATAAGGATGTTTGTGGTTTTTTGGGTCATGATGGATATTATAGGAGGTGTATTCAAAATTTCAGCAAAATTACCTCACCTCTTTTTCTTTTGCTAGGTAAAGATGTTGATTTCTTGTGGACACCAAACTGCCAGCAAGCCTTTGAAGAAATCAAAGTAAATATTATAACTACTCTAGTGTTGTGAGGACCCAATTGGGAACTACCATTTCACATCCATATTGATGCATCAGACAATTCCATGGGAGTGGTACTTGGATAGAATGAAGATTCTCTCTTTTACTCCATCTATATATCAATAAGAATTTCATTGGTGTGGAGGTAAATTACACTATCACTAAAATGGAATTTTTGGTTGTAGTCTATGTGATAAATAAATTTTGCCACTATATAATTGGGTATAAAGTCTTTATACATATGGATCACTCTGCTATTAGATTTTCGATGAACGAGCCAGTTGTTACAAGATGAGTGATTTGGTGGTTGCTTCTCTTGCAGGAATTCAATATTACTATTCTTGACAAACTAGGAAGAGAGAATGTAATGGTTGATTTTCTATCCAGACTGCAATGTGATAACAAACCAGTCCCTATGGATGATACTTTTCCTAATGAACATCTTTTTGCTATTTTTGTAAAAATTCCATGGTTTGCCGATATTGCTAATTATCTTGTCACATGCATGTTTCCACCCCACTTTTATCCAAGAGAACTTCGAAAGATTATAGGGCTTAGTGGGAAATATAGTTGGGTTGATGGTTTACTCTTCCGTACTAGAATTGATAACATTATGTGTCATTGTGTAGCAGAAGAGGATATCTTTGACATACTCCGTGCATGTCATTCTAAGCCTTGTGGAGGACACTTCGTAGCATAAAGAGATGCTAACAAAATTTTGATTGCAGGATATTATTGACCAAAAATCCATAAGGATTGTAAACGATATGTGAATCATTGTGATAAGTTTCAATGTATGGGCCACCCTACATGCTCCAACGAAATGCCCTTACATCCACAATTATCAATTAAACCCTTTGAAAAATTGGGTTAGATTTTGTAGGACCCATTAATCCTCCTTCTAGGGTAAAAAGTATATTCTGGTCTGTACTGATTATGTGACTAGATGGGTAGAAGTAATAGCTTTGAAACATGTTAGGGATACAAAATTACTTCTTACATTCTAATATTTTTACTAGGTATAGTGTACCAAGGGAAATTGTTACAAACCAAGGACCCTAATTCATCTCTCATCTGATTGCAACCTTAGTATGAAAATATGAAATCAAGCATCACAAGTCTTCTTTGTACCATCTACAAGCAAATGGGCAAGTGGAGGTGACCAATCAGGAATTGGAGAATATCCTCATTAAAACCGTGTCAATACATAAGAAAGATTGGGTAGATAGACTTCCTAAGGTAGTTTGGGCCTACCGAACAACCTAGAAGATGACCACTGGACTGACACCATATAAACTCATCTATGGCAAAAAGGTTGTTTTGCCAATTGAATTTAAAGTGAAGACTCTCCACACTACTCTTCAACTTGGGATGAGTCTCAATGAAGCCCAAAAGGAAAGAATTACTCAACTCCACTCCTTGGATGAGATGCATCAACAAGCTCTTTCTCATGCAAAAGTGGTGCAACAACAACAAGCCCAGTGGCATGATCACTTCATTCATGAGTGCACATTCCAACCTAGTGACTGGGCATTGCTTTATGAATCGCGATTCTAGGACTTCAAAGGGAAATTTTACACTCGTTGGCTTGGTCCCAATGAGATCAAAACTTTCTATGATAATGGTGTTGTTGAACTATACAGTGTCGACTCATAGCATATGGCTCTCATTGTTAACAAGCACCGTTTAAAACTCTATAAGTGACCCCTTTTCAAAGAAACATTTGTGTGATGTGGCAACAGAACTCACTCTTCTTCTTGTTGCCTCTTCGAAAAAATAGAATAGAAAAAAACAAAAAAAATGAAAAAATGAAAAAAATGAAAAAAAAACATGTAATAAAGATCCAACAATGAAAACCCTTTGGCATTGTTGGTCGGTTAATTTTTGAAAACTGGGTGACCGACAAAAATTAGCTGAATAATACACCGACAAGCAAAAATTGATTTTTTCGACACCTTTGGGCGATGTCAGTCTGAAAATCGAGCCATCGATGATCTGACATTTTCATTAAAAAAAAGAAGAAAAGCAAGAGAAAAAAGAAAAGGATAAAAATAATGCCAAAATACCTCCTATCACACTGGCGATAGGATACCGCCTCTATGGTGCTCTTGTCACCTTGGTGACAGGATATTGGACCTCTGCTACTCCTGTCGCTTCCTTTTAGTGACATGTGGGACCTGCTTTTGGCTTCGTTGGCCATGTCATCTTGCGTACAATGGGTGGTTCCATCTGGTTGCCTCTTCCAATTAGATTGCCATGCCAGGGGTTTCACTTTACTCCCTTCATTTAATTGGTTGGTCAGTGTCCTATTCATTCTAACAGTTTCCTCCACTTTCTACTTTATCCGCATTCTTCTACATTTAGCATTCATCTTGTGTCCACATCAACTTTTCCTCCAGCTCAACATCGGTGGTTTGTCTCTGCTTCATGCTATCACATCCATCTTGTTGACAATGTCACTTTGATACGAAGCTCCATCACTACCTCTACAATTTTTTTGCATGCTTTCCAACTCCAACACTTTTGTGGAACCTCACCTAGCAGTTGCCCTACTTGTGTCATCTCATTTACATCCCCAACTTGGCCACCACCTCATCACCGATCGCTTGTTTATCACTTCCTCCATCTCTCTTCCGCTGGATTCTTCTACCACGTTCTCCTCCAGTGTACTTTTAATGTTAAAATTTTGAATGGTATGTTTTTCCTTTAATTCATATGCATTGATTTTGTTTTATAAATTATTTATGGCAACTCTGAGGATGACGCCGTACATTCAGTTGGGGGTATTGGTCATGTCAACTATCTCCATTATTATATCCTGGTTATTCACTTCATGTGATTTAATTAGGGTAATTATGGTTGTAACCTCTTGCAAAATCTCCCTATGTTGCAATTATTACATTTTATTTATTATATCTATACTTGTTTTTTGGTCATTGTGTTCTCAATACTGCCTTTCACAACTTCCATTTCCTTTTCTAGTTATCCTACTATTTGTCTCTTGTTGTCATTTTTCTAGTTTTTAGTTGTGCATCTATCACCATGGGTGGCCCTCTTATTCGATAGGAGCCCACTAGCATGAAGAGTGTGTGAGCTAACAAACGGGTTTATAAGATTTTTAAATCCACAAGTTGGCATGTGTTCTTTAAGAAGTTGTGTGGATTTGATAATGATATAGCCTAAGTTTTCCATGGCATTTAATAAAAATGATAGTTACGTAATGGTGTGGGGTAATTCCTTCCAGGTCACTGCTCAACTTATCTCCATGGTCACTGGATTGCCTCTTCAAGGAGAAGCTTATTTTTCGGTAGTTGCAACCAGAATGACCGATTTACAACATCTTACAATGCAGTTTCTATGAGGAAAGGAGAGGTTAAAGATGGTTCCAGGGCAAGGCACGTTGTGTAATTCACTTCCCAAACCCTAATCTAAAGTTTGCAAGGTCATAATTCAATATATCACCAAAGAGGGAAGGTATGCATACATCTTTCCTCAACATCTCAAGTTGTTATGTTATTTATGATAGTGAATTGGTGAATCCACCACACTATTTTTTTCATTCTATAAAATGAATGTGTTCATAAATTCAAAAAGGACATCACAATTCTTTAACACATCATGGCTTGATCAAATTAACTGTTATGGAGGGTTTAAACAGATTATTCCCCCAATTTGTTGGCCCATCTTTGTAGGAGAATAAATCCCTTCCAATGCCTTGGCTTTAGGAGTTGATCCAAAGGCTCATGAAGTCAAGAGTATCCAAAATAAAATTGAAGATCAGGATAATGAAGACAAAAATTCAAGTGATGATATACCAAATGAGGACCCTGAAAATGCCAATGAAACCCTATGTAAGGACATGAAATTGTATGGTCCTGATTCAACCCAAAAAGATATTGAATTTGAAAACCAAGAGGGTAACCAAAAAAATGATGAGACTAAATTCCCAAGCAAGACTGTGCAAATGAAACAAGCTAAGAGTAGGGCTTGAGCTACTAGCAAAGGAAAACCCCAAAAATCTGCCAAAACCCTTCATACTAAAATAAAACCCTCCTATGAACCTGACAAAAGAGGAAAGCATAAATAGAAGACCTTTCAACCTCCAAATTACAAAAATTAGCTAAAGTTGCTAGTATTATGTGCCAGGAACAACCAGAGCCAAATGTGGAAGTGTTAGCACTTACCTTCTGAGAAGCAGAGATAGAAAAAACTGGGAGTAGAGGAGGCAAAACTGACAAAAGAAAAAGGAAAAAATGCAAAATGAGGCTTTTGAAGAGCAAGAAGAACATGATATTGGTACCCTCACTCCACATTTGCAAAATGAAGAAGAGAACATCTTTAAACATGGTGATGATGAGTTACATGCAACCTTTGATCTAGAAGATGAGGACATGTCCAACCAAGAAAATGCTGATGAAACCCATGTGACACAAGGTTTTCTATAGGAAGATGGGCAAGCATTGATGCTACAAGAAACCAATATTCCACTCCCCAATGTTGCTTTTGGTAAGAAACCTACTGGTAAAGAAGACATGAGTTTCAAAGGAATGGTTAGTATTCCATCTACCTTAGGCCAATATCAGGATGGTGATCCCATGATTAAGGTCACAAAACAAATATCACAAGAGGATTCACATGTTTCAGAGAGTTTTAGTGTGGATGAATTTTTTTCCAAGCAATAGAAGGAAATTCAGGGTTTACAGGCCAGGATAAAACATTTGGAAGGACAAGTCCAAATCTTCCAAAGTTGGGTACAATGAATTGGAGAGAATAGGAATAGATCAAAGAACCAATTTTGGGTAGTTAACTCAACATCAAGGATTGGACATGGCAGCTTATATATCCCTAGAATAACACCATCACATTGTGGTAAACTTAAGGGATACTATTGGAAAGGAAAGCATGGGTGGTTACATGACTATAACAGAGCATCAACAAATAGTTAGCAACCTGAAAGCCTCATGGGATGATACCATTGCTAAAGAGTTTATGGATACAGAATACCATCAGGAAAAAGTTAATGAGTTGAAAACTTCAATGGAATAAATGATTTCCATTGACTACATTCCCAGGACAGAGCACCAATAAATTGTTCAGAGTTTGAAAGACAAGTGGGAAAAGGAGATCATGGTAGTAGTAAAGAATTTGACAGATGAAACAATTGAGTCTGTAAGTCATGCATGAGGACATGCAATGTCTTCAGTTGGGGGAAAATGATGGGCTAAATGTTTGTCTTGTTTTTCCATTGATTTTAGCCTATATTTTAGTCTCTTTTCCCTAAATTGCCATAATAATTTTATGACTAAAAGTGATTAATATGGATTAGTGGATAAATATAACTTAGGAAGTAACCGGTTAATTAGTACTGATTTTAGTGGTTATGTGTGAAAATAGGGTTCTTGTGGCCATGAGGAGAAGTAATGGAAAATATTGTCTTCATCCTCTCTTTTAATTTCAACTCTGAATCAACATTTTTAATATCTTTTGCATAATAATAGTCAACTGGTTTATAGTCTTTAGAGGGAGTGGGTAGTTAATGACTTTTTGTATAATGTTAGTAAATCAATTTTTGGCTTTTAGAAAGTGTAGACATGTAAAAATGACCTAACACTTATCACGCATCCTAAATGACATTTTCTCATCATCGACATCATTATCATGTAATATCACTGCATTTCACATCATTTACATCAAAAAACATAATTTCCTCTATTAATTAAATCATCTTTAAATTGTTTGATTAATTCACTATTTTATCATTTATCTAATCTTTATTCCTCCTGATTAATTAAATAACATCAATTATTTAGTTATGTCGCTAATTTACACTATTCCCCTAAATCAATTAAATTATTATTACTTAATAGTTTAATTAAATCACTTTCCCCTAAACTTGAATAATTAAATTAATTATTCAAAAACATTATCCAAAAAGGTCAACAAAAACAAATACAACTTTGTTTGCAATAGTTAAACATGACTTGCACGTTCAACTCAAAAATCTTAATTAATTAATTAGATTAATTACCCTCACCCACTTTTATGATTGAGCAAATTACGATCCACCGATTTTGCTCACTCTGATTGGCTAACTGATTCATCCATTTCCTAACTAATCCATCTACTCTTCAATCCCACTGAAAGCACAACATGATTTCCTCAATTCCATAGATTAGGCAATCTGTTTCCTTTGATTGATCAATTAACATCCTTAATTGATTTGATCACAAAAGATAACTGAGCAATCTAATTCTTCTCAATAGCTTTCAACCATTGATCTTGATTCAACATTTTTTAATCTTGCACGTTCATCTTGAATCATAAAATGTATATGACAATCCTCTTCATCCTTAAAAACAATCAAAGAATTGACATCTTTTGTGCAATGAAGTAATGCTAAATTGCCAATTGATTTCTTAAGAGCTTTTATACGCATCTTTGATCACCATTCACGCACATTAAAGATTTTTTCAAGCACATAATAGAAGCTCTGCATCGATACAACACAATTCAACATCACTATGGATGCACTTCAACATGAGATGGGTAACAGTATAGTCAATTGAATTCTTTGTATGCTTTTTTATTGCATTGCTTAATTTCATTGAATTTAGTAATCTTGTATTGTTTATTTCATGAGTAATGGGTATGGAATCTGATGAGGTATAAATAACCTCATGATTTTGACAAGCTAAATAACCTTCTTTGTTCTTGTCAGCCACCTCAACCATGTCAATGAGTTTATTTTTAGGAGCAATAATTGTCTACTTTTTATAAAATGATGTATAAATCTTATTTCTTAAATTGATTGAAATTAGCTAATTAATGTTGATATGATGGTATAGACTTTAAGTCAATGTACAAGACTTATGCACGATCGATGAGTGGAGCATACTTCAAGCGGTTGAAGTTAGAGCGCCGAAAGTTTGGGCACCAAAAAATTAGGCATGCATAGTGGAAGACTTTTTAAAGCATTTTGTTTGTTTTTTGTTTAAGACTTTATGGCTCCACTCTGAGCCTTTATTATGTTTTATGTTACAAACCTCAGTTAGTTGATCAATTGTAATTTTGTTAAAAGACTTTTTCAATAGTGATCTTCCACTATCTGAAATTTAGGATTTTGTAAGTAGTATATATATGTGCGACCACCAAAAGAAATGCATGCTATTATGATATGTTTTGAATACTCTTCATCTATGCTCTTCATGTTACACTTTTATGATATGAATAAATAAATATTGCTAGTCTTATTCCAAATCAATTGTTCTATGTAACTTTCATGGATGGATTTACTTTTAAGATGTAAAATTATGTGTGATTTGAATTAGACATAGGAACACTCGAGAGTTGGCCACTCGAGGGATCTCGTAGAATAGATAAGTATTGTTCCTATTGATATTATTATCTCCATTATGTACATGTTAAATTTAGATGAATGTTATTTTGTGTCGAGCTCTATCATATGTTACTGTAGGTCATAGTTTTGATTTTCCAACTTTTAAGTTCTGTTTACTTTGAAATTATGGAGCATCCACTCTTGTTGTTAATTACAAGCTGTGTACTTTCAGTTAGTATTCATTTGTTAGCCGTTAGTTGTATTCATTTAAATTTAACATTTTAACTGCAAGTGTTAATCTTAGGTAATTTCATGCTTTCTAGATTAACAATTTTAGGCTTTCTAGTTTAACAAGCTCATGCTTTCTATTTTAAACAATTTCATGCTTTCTAGTTTAAATTTATGTTTCCACCATTTTAAAAATTCAGAAAATATTGCTAAGAGAGAGATGGGGAAAATTTCCCCTATCGCATACAACCTTTGAACACTACTCGATTGAGATAATTAATGTATCTTTCACTAAAGTTTTAGGACCTAACGACAACTTGTCACTTTTTGGTGTCATTGTCAAGGACTATTCCTTTTCTAGTGTTAATTGGAGACTACTTGGATACCTCTTTTAGAAAAAAATAGTTGTCAGGCTTCTTTTTCTACATGGTCAGGAAACGAGGTTCGCATAGAAGATTCATATCAAAACCCCCCCAATCATAGTTTCAACCATAAACTGGGAGGTAGAAGTATCAGCTGAAGAACTTATTGACGAATCAATCAAGCAGGATCAACCTGAGACCTCCTAGTACACCCCTAAAACTCATCCATTAGAGCAAACCTTTGAAGAAGAAAGTATTCATATCGACATCATGGATGATAACAACAATGAGAACCCTTTCAACAAAAGGAGAAGAAACCATAGATATGATGATAATCCAAGAGGGGGAGGATAGAAATTTACCTATCCTATTGCTCTCAATGATGATGATGATACACCTATGAAAAACATTTCACCATCCATCTTACCAACCTTCAGAGGCTTATCCCCTAAAGACCCTAACCAGTTCCTTTTTGAGTTTAAATTTTTATGTTAGACGTATGACTACAAAAATGATAACCAAAAACTAAAACTCTTTCCCTCTACTCTGAACAACACTACAATGTGTTGATTCATGGGATTAGCTTCAGGGTCAATATCCACTTGGAACGATATGGAGTCTACCTTTTTGGACAAATACCAAAGTTACTGTAGGGTTAGTGATAGGAAAGAGGAGTTATTCAAACTGAGAAAACATGAATATGAAAGCCTAGAAGATTAATTGGATAGGTTTATCTTCTTATTTAAATGATGTGGCCAAGAAGCCATAAGTCTAGAAATTTTGAAGACCATATTTCTCAAAGGACTTGATGAAGATGCTAGGAGAAGTCTAGATTTAATGGGAAAAGGAGATGTGTCACAACTTGGGCTCGATGATATCACTAAGTTATGCCAGAATTTCTCGCATACTCGAGGAGGAATTCATAAATCTACTCTTTTTAGAGGTTCCAATGAAATAGGTAAACTGTGTGAGGAAATAGCAAATCTCAAAATTGACATTCTTGTTCAGTTAAACACCACTCTAGATGGAATACAGGCCAAAACATGTAATCTTGAGACCTTATCTATCTATTTTCCTCAATATCGAAACAAACATCTCTTAAGAGAATGTCCTTTGGACAAAACTAACATTTCCACGTTTGTGAGAAGAGTCATGCCACTGATCAATGTGAGATCCTAAATGCAATTAAGAATTCCAAGAAAATGACATCTCATGTTGAGGAGGAGGTCAATTTTATAAATCAAAGACCTGGAGGGAATTTCTCTTAGGGTCAAAATTGAAATCTCGCCTGGCGCCCCCCAAAAAATTAGAATAATAATTAGTGGGCGACACCTTAGCCTCAAGCACCACCTAATTGAGGACCTTACCCTTGAGGACCACCTGAATGGGAAAACTAGTCCTGGAGAAACCCCCAATGGAAAAAATAGACTCAACAACAATGGTATCCTCCACAAAATCATGTGCCTCAAAGGAATCAAACTCAGAATCAGTGTTATAATAGGTCAAGGAGGATGCCTAATCCATAGCAGAACCTTTTAATAGCTCCCTAGAACCCTCAAAAAAATGAGCAAGTCAACCAACCACAACTCCCAGCACAACCTATTCCTAATCCAAAGAATAATCATCAAAACACCCCAATGTATTCAACAGAATAGGAAAACATGACGGGACTTAACACTATCCATTGTGGGAACCTATAGTTGAGGTCAAGAAAAACACTTCAACAACCTACCATAGTTGAGATCTTGGATGAACCAAACGAAGAACCTGCTGAAAAGGCTGAGACACCTTTCATACCTTCAAAGTAAAACCTAGTGAGTAATCAAGACAAGTTTCCTCCACAATCCTCATCTATAACTCTTGAGTTACCTCAAGAAGAGGATGTACAACATTCAATAGACCTTTTAAAGAAGGATTCCACCTTGAAAGAGAAAATTGAAGCACATTTTCTCGAGTGTCTCAAAGCAACCGCATTGACTAACCCTCTAAAAATGACCTTATCCATTGAAACCATGTTGATACAAGAAATTAAGAAACTTCAAATCGAGGTTCCTTTCTTACAAGCGATTAAAGAAATTCATGAACTAAACTAGCTAATTAAATAGTTGTGCATCAAAACACAATAAAGGAAACCAAAACGAATTAACACTGTGCACATAAACGGATATCTAGGTGACCTAGCTGGAAAAACCTCAACTCCAAAATATGACCCAGGTAGTCCACTTATAACAACAACAATCAATGAGGTAGCAATTCCTAATGCACTTGTGGATTTAGGAGTAGCCATTAATTTCCTGACAATGGATGTTATGGAAATATTAAGACTCACTTATTTACGTCCCACAACTACTATATTGCAAATTGTGAATCAATTTGTATCTATTCCTAAAGGTGTCCTATAAAATGTTATTGTTAAGGTTGATGGTTGGGAATATCCAATGGACTTCCAAATAATCCAATCCCTCACACGAAAGGACGGTTATATGATAATATTAGGTAGACCATGGTTAGCTACGGTTGCAACCAAGATTGACTGTAGAGCAAGAGAAATGACCATTTCACATGGTCCTAATAGCAAACACTTATTCTTATATCATCCCACTCAACCTGTTGAACATAACCAAGTTTGGGTTGATGAACCAGATGGTGCCAACAAACAAGAGAATCTTGCCTCACCCGCTATGGTACTCATTAAACCACATGGTGAAGAATTGGAAGATGAACTGGAAAACAATATGCAAAATCTGACTGTAGACTCAAGTGATGAGGAACTTCTAGAATTGGAAGAGATTTTAGGGCATCCAATCAACATTGATCACACCAAATATGATTACACCAACTTCATAGGGTTACCTTTTCCTTTGACTAGTATCATTTTGAAAATAAATCATTTCTTCAAAGATATTGCTAGACTCCACAAAACTATACCACATAGTTGTCCTCTCAACACCCTAACCATAGAAGTGCAAACTGTCACCTCCAACCACCCAGGAGTCAAAACCATCATGTTACTACCAGGAAAAACTTTAAATATCAACAACTGGTTGACATAATCAGAAGAGATCAAATTGTTTGATCTTTTGGTAAATAGATCTAAAGATTTTGCTTGGGATTATACATACATGAGAGGAATTCACCCAAGTGCTTGTATGCATCACATCTATATTGAATATGTTAGACTTGTTCATCAACCACAACAAAGACTCAACCCTACTCTCAAAGACGTTAAAACAAAAATTGAGAAACTCTTGCAAGTGGGATTTATCTATCCCATCTTTGACAGCAAATGGGTCTCACCATTGGTAGTTGTTCTAAAGAAAAATGGGAAGTGGAGAGTGTGTGTTGATTATAAGGACCTTAACAAAGCTACCCATAGAGATTACTCCCTTTGTATTTCGTAGACCAAGTCTTGGACATTTTAGTTGGAAGTATTTCTCATTCCTAGATGGATTTAGTGGATATAACCAAATACAAGTAGCAGAAGAAGACTAGGACAAGACAAATTTTACTTGCCCCTAGGGAACATTCGCAAATCGTGTTCTTCCATTCGGTCTATGCAACACTCCTACAACATTTTAGAGAGCTATCCTGGCCATATTTGTTGAGCTAGTAAATGACTGTGTGGAAGTCTACATGGATGACTTAACCATGTATAGTTCCACTTTTGATGAAGGAATTCAAAATTTGGACAAGGTATTGAAATGATGTGAAGACCATTTTCTATCCCTGAGTCACGAAAAATATCTAATAATGGTAGAACAAGGGATAGTCTTGGGACACCACATTTCCGTTGAGGGGATAAAAGTGGATCCTAAGAAAATTGAGGTAATAAAACAACTAGAGATTCCAAAGAACCAAACTGACGTTAGAATTTTCTGAGGACATGCTAGATACTACCAGAGATTCATAAAAAATTCAGCAAGATTGCAACCCCCATGTTTTTGCTCCTCCAAAAGGATGTAGATTTTAACTGGATGGAAAAATGTCAAACATCATTTGAGACTATTAAGGAGAAACTCATCTCTGCTCCTATCATACGTGGGCCTAATTGGAACCTTTTATTCCATATTTTTGTAGATTCTTCCAATGATGCTATTGGAGCAATATTAGGTCAAGAAGATGCAAACGGAGGGAAATGTTCCATCTATTTTATTAGTAAGAATTTGACTCCCACTGAATGAAACTACACCACTACGAAGAAAGAATTCTTAGCTGTGGTGCATGCAATCAATAAATTTTGACATTACATCACAGGTTACAAAGTGACTATGTTCATAGACCATTCAGCTATTAAGTACCTTTAATGAACAAATTGGCAGTAAATGGAACAATAATCAGGTAGTTATTTCTTCTGCAAGAATTCAACGTGGCCATCATTAAAAAACCTAGGAATTTCAACATAATTGTGGATTTCTTATCTTGGATCAAACAAGACAATGGGTATTGTGCTCCTATGCAAGATGAATTCTCAAATGAAAATTTGTTTTCAATCTCCATTAAAACCCCATGGTTTTCTTACATCGCCAACTATCTAGCTACTTCAGAGTTCCCACCAGACTTTACATCAAAACAAAAGAAATGCCTTGTTCAAGAAAGTTCTCAGTTCAAATAGATTAATGTAATTTTATTTCGATGTGGTCCTAACATGGTTTTACGATGTTGTGTTGAGTCAAATGAAACATACAACATCCTTAGAGCCTTCCATGATGACCCCTTCGGAGGCCATTACTCTGCCAAGAGAACATCCCATAAAATCTTGGGCATTGGATATTACTGGCCCTTTATGCATAAAGATGTGAAGATTTATGTTCCCCATTGTGATGAATGCCAATGAGTAGGAAGACCAACTACATCCAATGAAATGCCTCTCCAACTGCAAGTAGTCCTTGAACCATTTGAAAAGTGGGGATTGGATTTTATCAGTCCTATAGACCCTTCTTCATAAGGCAAAGAATATATTTTGTTTTGTACTGACTATTTGACTAAGTGGGCAGAATTCCAAGCCCTAAGAGTAGCTAGGGAAGAACAAGTAGTTAACTTCCTATATAACAAGATTTTTCTCATATTTGGAGGCCCTAAAACAATTTGTCACTGATCAAGGACCCCAGTTTATGTCTAAAGTTCTGCTAGCTTTTACTGATCATTTCTAGGTAAGCCATAAAAATTCATCACCCTATCACCCACAAGAAAATGGTCAAGTAGAATTCACCAATAGGGAACTTGAGAACATCTTAACAAAAATAGTTTCATCAAGGAGAAGAGATTGGGCCACAAAATTACCTTAAGTCGTTTGGGCCTATAATAAACATGGAAATCAACCACTGGCTTTACTCCTTATGAGTTAGTTTTTGGGAAGAAATCTCTCCTACCCATCAAATTTGAACTTCAAACTCTTAGAATGGTAATGGAGTTAGATTTAGACATCAAATGAGCCCAAGTTGAGAGATTTTTACAGCTTAGTGAATTCGATGAACTCCGGTTAGAATTTGTCCACTAAACTGAGCTAGTCTAGCAACAACGAAAGGCCTAGCATGATAAACACATAAATGAAAGGAAGTTCCACAATGGGGATTGGGCGTTGTTATTTGATTCTTGATATAAAGATCACCAAGGGAAATTGAGGACTCATTGGATAGGGCCATTTGAAATTTTTAAAGTATTTCCAAATGGCGCAGTGCAGCTCAAACCTATTGATGGTGACACTCGAACCCTCTTAGTCAATGGTCATTGATTACAAATCTACTACAAACCAGTCAACAAAGAGGATTTTACAGGAATGTTAGAAATGCAAGGATAGTTTACTGTTTAAAAAAAAACAAAATTTTGCATGTGTATTCATAATCACTTCAGGGAAATTTTTATTGTATCTTCGATCTTTTGGACTTGGCTAAATTTTGTTTCTGCCTTGTAGGACTTTATTAAACACAAATTTTAGCGCATCTTGCACCGATGCTCTGGAACTTGTTCGCTTAATGAGTTCCATTCCCCGATTTGTTCTTGCAGTCCGGCGCAATGCTCTAGAATGTGTTAAGTCCAATATGCTTCATGTTGTTCCTTCCCACATTCTAGAAGAATATTTTAGTGCTGTTCCAGAATTTTGCTATTTGTTCATGCATTTCGACGACATCTTTCAGCGATGCTCCAAAATTTTGTTGTTACTTCCAACATTCTAGTGGCATCTTTTGGCGATGCTTTGGAAATTTTTTGCAACATTCCAACAACATATTCTAGCGATGCTACGGAACTTTGTTCCTGCATTCCAACGACATCTTTCAACGATGCTCTGGAAATTTGTTCCTACATTTCGGCGACATCTTTAGGCGATGCTCCAGAACTTTGTTCCTAAATTCTGGTAGCATCTTTTAGCAATGCTCCTGAACTTTGTTCTCGCATTCCGGCGGAATCTTTCAATGATTCTCTAGAATTTTGCTACTCTACTCCAATTGTATCTTCTAGTGATGCTTGGGAACTTCACTTTGTCTCGGTCGCATCTTCCAGCGATGCTCTATAGTTTTAGTTCTTCTATCCTAGCTACATCTTTCAGTGATGCTCCAAAATATTTGTACATTTTCCTTCCTCTCCAAATTCTCTGACAGTTCCGACATGACATACACATGATCATCATTAAATTTTGCTATCACCTCCGAAATTGACGCCCTGCATTGCCATCCCTTTTCATAATAAATTAAAATTATTGTGGCCACTTTTCATCATACTAATTGCAACATTTATTAGCCATCTCATCTTCATCCATAATAAATTCATTACAACCCTTCACCATCCCATTCGATGATGCTATTATGTCAGCAAAGGTAAGAGAATTTCAAATCGATGACATGACATAAGAAATGTACAACTTTTATTTTAAGTAGGTAATTATTATGAATAAAAATGAAAAATTTGGAATGTTCCACCACCCCTTTCCAAACTTAGTAAATTATGCGGATTGTCCATTCGCTTGAGGTGTGGTAGTTCATGCACTCTTTTCCATGCAAAGTAATGATTCTAGTACAACAAAGCCAAATACAACAATTAATTCATGTCCCATCGGTAGTGTCAAAGTACGAGTCGTTGAAAAGCTTACATTTTCTTTAATCTGTGTCACGGTATTTTTAAAACAATTTTTCACCTTTTGAGCGCCACGACATTCAAAAAATATTGAGAAGAATTGAGCATAATAGACAACATGGGTGGAGCTAAGCGAAAATCAAAGCCAACTTCCCCAGATAAGTTGTTGGCATTGGGTAATATTTTAGAGTTATTTCAAAAGATAGGGTGGATTGAGTTTATGAAGAAGTTTGAAGGGTATAACGAGTAGTTGGTAAAAGAATTTACAGAAAATTTCTTAGATGGACAGTCAATAGTGCATGGAAAGAAATTCAAGGTAATCCCTCGAGTCATTTCTCATTTATCTAGTATTAGAAATGAGGGTGTAAATTTATCTGAACTACAAATATTTCATATCAAAGAATGGTAGAACGTTTTAGTAGGGAAAGGGAACCTCAACCTCTGTTAGTTGTAAGCACCTATGGGCAAGACAAAGGGTTTCAAAGAATGTCTATCCCAGAGTCATCGAGAATGGCAGTTTCCTGGATAATCAAATATTTCACATGTGAAGGGTAATATGCCATAATAGTTGGTCCCCCCTTTTGGTTACTAACTCATTGGCGACATAGCACTGAAAACCCTAAATTCAAAGTAACCTTCCCACCTTTCTTAGTGATTCTATTGTCAATATGATTGAAAGGTTTAAAATTTGGGTTAGGACCATTGAAACATCACAACCTCATTCATTTAATTTATAAATATCATTTCCCGAAAATAAAAACGGAAAAATGGCAGAGATTTCTGCAAAAAATTGAGAACCCTGAGCTCACAAGACATTTGGAGGAAGGTGAGCCATTCGGTCTGGCAACTCAAAAATTTGAAAGAACCTTCTCCTGAACCTCAAAATGCTAAAAGATCTCTTGACGACGAGGTGCTAGAAAATCTAACAAAACCTTTACACCCTAAGGAAAGGCTGAGTACACAAAATATCTTAGAGGCTTTGGAAAAACAAGGAAATATGGACCTAAAAAATTCAAAAGACAAGGATGCTCGTCCCCATAAAAAGGGAAGGAGACCTAAAATAGAAGTGTACACACCTTCCCCTATGAGAAGAATAAAATGATTATCTTCTGAGATTAGTTGTGTTGCAACTTGTGATCACCCGCATATTCCTAAGAAGAAATGAAAATATAGGTAGCCTCATGAATCTATAGCACAATCATGTGAAAATGTGATCCATACATGTTTAGAAATAGCCTATTTAGATGAATCTAGAAGAGAATATGTCTCACTTGAGGCACGACATGAAGAAATAAGAGAACATCTGCCAAATTTTGTACTTATTGAGGATGAGCCAGTGAATTCATTTTCTCCTTTTCACCAACCAATTGAAACACAAGAGAGTGATATGATCCACCTGAGTGTAAAATTGTCTTCCCCAATTGCCATAATGAAAAACCAAACACACTAGAGGTACATAATGAAGAAAATGTGATTGATAAGAATGCAAAAGTTTTCATTTCTCCTCTCTACTCTAATGTACAAATTGAAATTTTTGATAACATAAAAATAGAATTAGGTGAGTTGAAAACATAAATTGTTTAGTTAAGATTTATCTTGCAGAAAAACGAAGAACAAATAAATCAACAATAGTAGGAAATAGGTATACAAACTGAACTTTTGAAGAAAAGAGATCAAGAAATCATAGCTTTTAAGGCTCAATTAGAGAAAAAAGATAAAAATGATTTAAGAGTTGCAATTTCAAGTGCAACAAAGTAATGAGAAAGATAAAAAGTATTTAGAAAGTTTATCTAAAAAAGACAAATAGATTAAAGGTTTAACTGGTAATCTAGTGCAATCTCTCCAAGCATTTACAGAAAACAAGAAAAATAAAAAGATGAACTCAATGAAGCTTTGAGTAAAACTATTGAACTAAAACAAGATTTGCAAGAAATCAAGATGAAGCCAAGAATGGAATCAAAAGAAATACAGACTGAGCCAACCAAAATGGAATGGTTTTAAGTCTAGATTCCCCCAATGTTGACTAAATCGATGGAAATATGATATTTCTTGAGACAAGAAGGAGTAGAAAATGCCAGACTTAAGCATGAAATAGTATTGTTGAAAGAATCATATGATAAATGTTATCAAGCTAAAATGGATGCATGCCAAATTGGAGAATTATTACTAGCCTATAGAAAACCATCTAGATTATATTCCATGTTTTTAAATGAACAATTGTTAATATGGAAGCTAGTCTTGAGGATTTCTTGTAATTTGCCACATGATCCTAATGATAAACAATTTTTAGAATCTTTCAAAGAGGCAACTCCTGTTCAAAAAAATCTATTGTGTGAATTTTTCATCCATAATCTATTTTTAGAAAAACACACTGATTTTTTTGTCAATCTTTTTGTTGGAGAAGTAAGACTTAGAACATTCATGTCCATTATGTAGAATCAGATTTAGTGGTAGGAGAGAACTAAAGAATATTTACAGGGAAAAATAATTGTGGGAATTCAAATGAGATATACCAACCAAAAACCCTTTTCCTTTAAAGCCCAATTTTGATGGATTAAAAGCTATGACTATGTAAAGAAAAAGTATGATGATAATCTCTAGATTTGTTTTGAGAATTTCAAAGTTCATGGGCCACAATTGATAAAAAGGGAATGGAGTTCTTGTGAGGAACGATATACTCCTCTATCTATGTATCGTAAGAGAAGGGAGGTGATCTCACCGACTAATCTCATGTGGTCCTACATAAGGGCTCAAGCATTGGCAGAAATATTACAACTTAAAACTAAGTGGATTGGGATGCGGTACAAACCCTCATTTCTCCTTCAAACACCTCCTATAGTTGGTGTCACAATAGAGCAAGATCCTGAAAAATTACATGCATCATAGATGAGGGTTAAGTTCAACAAGGGTTTTCTTAAAAATCTTGATCGTTGGGATGAGGAAGCAGGGGATATGTATGATCTCAATTCTAAATATGATGATCTAAACAAGAAAAGAGATGTAGCGATGTTGAGGACTCATCAGAGAGCAGGAGGACCTACTTAGGCTTAGGAAGGGGAGGGTGATGAGGTATAAATAACCTCAAGATTTTGACAAGCTAAATACCCTTCTTTGTTCTTGTTAACCACTTCGGCCATGCCAATGAGTTTATTTTTAGGAGAAATAATTGTCTACTTTTTATAAAATGATGTATAAATCTTATTTCTTAAATTGAATGAAATTAGCTAATTAATGTTGATCTGATGGTATAGACTTTAATTCAATGTACATGACTTATGCATGACCAATGAGTGGAGTGGACTTCAAGCGGTTGAAGTTAGAGCATCAGAAGGTTGGGCGCCAAAAATTTAGGAGTGCATAGTGGAAGACTTTTTAAAGCATTATATTTAAGACTTTATGGCTCCATTCCGAGCCTTTTTATGTTTTATGTTATGAACCTCTATTAGTTGGTTAGTTGTAATTATGTTAAAAGACTTTTTCAATGGTGATCTTTCGCCATCTGAAATTTAGGATTTTGTAAGTACTATATATATGTGTAACCACCAAAAGAAATGCGTGTTGTTATGATATTCTTTGAATATTGTTTAGCTATGCTCTTTATGTTACACTTTTATGATATGAATAAATAAATTTTTTCAGTCTTATTCCAAATCAGTTATTCTAAGTAATGAAAGTACCATGGATGGATTTACTTTGAAGATGTGAAAGTACATGTGATTTGAATTAATCGTAGGAACACCCAAGAGTTGGCCACTTGAGGGATCTCATAGAATAGATAAGTATTTTTCCTGTTGATATTGTTATCTCCATTTTGTACATGTTAAATTTAGATGAATGTTATTTTGTGTCGAGCTCTGTCATATGTTCCTATAGGTCATAGTTTTGAGTTTACAACCTTTAAGTTTTATTTACTTTGAAATTTTGGAGCACCCATTCCTATTGTTAATTACAAGCCATTTATACTTTCAGTTACTAGTCACTCGTTAGTCGCTAGTTGTCTTCATTATGTGAAATCTGCAAGTGCTAATTCTTAGGTAATTTCATCTTTCTAGTTTAATAATTTCATGCTTTCTAGCTTAACAATTCCTTGCTTTCTAGTTTAGACAATTTCATGCTTTCTAGTTTAAATTCCTGTTTCCACCATTTTAAAAATTTAGAAAATCTTTCTAAGAGAGAGATGGCCAAAATGTCCCCTATTACATACATCCCTTGAACACTACCCGATCAACATAATTGATGAGTCTTTAACTAAAGTGTTAGGATCTAACGACAACTTGTCGAAATTTGTCTTTTGTTTGAATTAAATCTTGTTTAATTCATTTATGTTTGATTTCCTTATGCTTCTCGATTTCCTCCTTACACATTCTAGCATGCTCGGTGGGACCTTGTTCATTGACACTAACCTTTTTGTGATTTTTAATCGAGTAGTTGCAGGTTCCAGAATGTGGTTGTCATTTTCTAAAATGCATTTGAAAAAAATTTGCGTGAAAGCTACAAAAGTTTCATGTGGTTGTTTCTTCACTTCTACCGTGGTTGTTCTTTTCTAACTGCTATTGTAGAAGATAGGGGTGCTTTTGAATTTTCTAATTGCTTTTGCTTTGCATGTTTTTAAATTTTGACATGGCTGCTTTTGATAATGTGGACTACAGTTGTTGAAAGTAACAGGGCCACTTTTGACTAACATTTACACTTTTGCTCTGTGTCTTTTTTATTTAAATTTGTAAACAATTTTTTTGATTTCTACCACTAACTATCATAAGGGGGAAATCAAGAAGCATAAGGAAATCAATGTAAATGAATTTAACAAGATTTAACTCAAACAAAGATTAAGATTCATACCCATTACTCACGAAATGAACAATACAAGATTATTGAATTTAATGAACTAAGATAATACAAACAAAGCACAAACAAAATAATTCAAACAACGATATTGTTACCCATCTCGTGTCAAAGTGTATTCACAATGATTTTGGATCGTTGTATCAATGTGAAGCCTCCATTTATGTGTTGCAAAAGCTCCAATTCGGTGTGATGGTGATCGAAGATATGTGTAAAATATTTCAAGAAATTGAATGACAATTCAATATTACTTCGTTACATAAAAGATGTCAATTCTCTAATCATTTTTTAGGATGAAGAGCATTATTATATAGATTTCACATTTTGAAATGAACATGCAAGATTAAACAATGTTGAATCAAGATCAATGGTTGAAAGTTGTTGAGAAGAATTAGATTGCTTAGTTAGCTTTTGTGATCAAATCAATTAAGGATATTGATTGATCAATCAAAGGAAATGGATTGCCTAATCTGTCGAATTGACGAAATCCTGTTGAGGTTTCAATGGGATTGAAGAATAGATGAATCAGTTAAGAAATAGATGAATTAGTTAGGAAATAGATGAAGTAGTCAACCAATTAGAATGAGAAATAAGGGGATTGTAATTTTCTCAATCATAAAAGTGGGTGAGGATAATTAATTAATTGAGTTAATTAATTAATTTGTTTGAGTTGAACGTACAAGTCATGTTTGAATTTCACAAACAAAGTTGTATTTGTTTGTTTTGACCTTTTTGAATGATGTTTGAATAATTTATTTAATTATTCAAGTTTTAGGGGAAAGTGATTTAATTAAAATATTAAGTGATAACAATTTAATTGATTTAGAGGAATAGGGTAAATTAGCGACATAATTAAATAATTGATGTTATTAATTAATTAGGAGGAATAAAGTTAGATTAGGGCTTTATTAAATAAATAAAATTTACTTAATTAATCAAAATGATGAAAAGGTGAATTAATTAAATAATGTAATATTATTCAATTAATAGAGGAAATTAGGTTTTTTGATGTAATTAATGTGAAATGCAATAACATTAGATGATAATGATGTCGATGATGAGAAAATGTTATTCAAGATGTTTGATAAGTGAGGTTATTTTTACATGTCTATATTTTGCCCCTCTTTGAGACAAAGTATTGGTTGCTTTGTTTTAAAGAATCTAATGTTAAGAGAAATATTTGAAAAAAATATATATGCCTCACTGTTCCTCGACGATCAACGGAAAGATGGTAGGACGCTGGGTTGCCCCCTCGAGAGGTTGGCCGAAAAAATCATTTTTTAGGTTGGGCTCATGACAATGTTCCATTTCAGTTTAGATGAGTAGAGGATGAAAAATTAAGCTTATATAACCTTCGGTTATAGTTTAGATGTTCCTAGGAGCTCATAAGTTCAACCTAGGAGAGTCTCCTAGGTAAAAAAAAGGTAATTAGGGTTTAATTTACCTCATTTTCATTCTTAGCCTTTAGTATTTCTCGCCTCTAGATTCCTTGATTTTATGATTATCGAGGAGCTATGGAGAGGATTCGAGGATCCCCAAACCACACAAAGGCGGTTCGTGAGTTTGGGAGGCCCATTGGCATCTGTGGGCTGATATGTACTTTCTCCATTCTTTTTTCATCTTTCTATTTTTGAGTAATTAATGCACGATTTTTTTTAAGTGTTAGCGGTAATGTTATGATTTTTATGATTTTGTTTCATTCTTGCCACTTTTGATGTTTGCATATCTACTGCACTTGCATTTTTTTACAACATTTGATTAAAATGTTCACTTTTTCTCTATATATTTGCTTTTTTTTCACCTTTGTTTAAAATATTTGATTTGACTTTCTTAGTGTAGAATGGCCACTATTGTGAAATATGTTCGCTCTTGAGAAACTTTTTTGCTTTTGTTATTTGTACCGCTTTGAGTTTTATTATCACTTTTGAAAAAAATAATTCCACTTTGACTTTCTTGATCGCTTTTGACAAAAAAGTAACTGCTTTTGCTATTTTTCGAAGTTTGATCCAATTGTTTTGCAATCTTAGGTTTGATTCATGTTTTCGTAACAAATTCTCAATTTCGTGGGTTGAATGTTTGCAAGCTGTTCTCAAACCGCTTTACTCGAGAGAACAACGATCATGTGAGTTTTTTTATTTGATCACCAGTTTTCATGAGCTTGAGTGGGATATCCTAGACATTGTTGGACTTTGACACATCTGCTACATGTCGATGATTAGATGACACAAAGTGATGATGACCGCCCTTGTGGAGAGATGGCACTATGAGTCATCACCTTTTCACTTACCGATTGGTGAGGCCTCCATCACCTTGGAGGATGTATGGAGGATTCTCCATGTTCCTATTCATGGAGAGATCATGACCTATTATGTATGATAGGGTTCATGTGCTATGCAATGAGTTCTCAATGTCAGGCCTCTACAAATTATAGAGTCAAAGATAGACCCGTCTCCTTTTATTGGCAATGTAGATCTTGTTTCTTTAGTTCTATGTGCTTTGGCCTCTGAGATTGTCATTCCTTATTAGTGAGGAAAATAGTTTCCCTTTGGTTGGGGCGTATGTATTGAGCAGATGTTTGAGCATGGTACTAGGTATGCATGGGGCTCTTGTCTCCTTGCTCATTTATATAGATATATGCAAGAGGTTTATTTTTGGGAGGTAGTTCCATTTTTGTTGGTGTCACATCACTTCATGTATGGTCGGGAGCATATCCCAATCACTAGACTTGATGGTATCTTGGATTGGGATCCAAAGGATCCATACTCCTACAGATATGGCAATTTTCTTCATTACACTTGGCCTAGTCAGCTACATTGTTGGCGTCATGTTATAGATGATATGCCTAGTTTCATTTGGAGTTTGTGGTTAGATTATATGCATGGCATAATGACCAAGAACAACTCCCATTTTGTCGATAAACTCATTGGTTGATCAATCGGGTTCACTCTTTGCTTGAGCCTTATCTACCTAATTGGGTTCTTCACCAATTGGTGAGTGGTAGAACCATTTCGCAAATGATTACTAGGCTCGTTTTGGTAGGACCACCTTAGAGGTTAGGGTGTGAGGGTTGCAGGCTGATTGTGACACAACAGTGGCAAAGTTTAGAGCACTTACCCCATTTAGATGGGGGTGGCTTGTAGCACTAGTAGATGCAAGGACTATGCCTAATTATGATTAGTGGTGGGATCATTAGCTTCCTCTTTGGTTTATAGATCTTGCTAGAAGTGCACCAACTATTGGTAGAGCAGGTATCAATGGTTGTAGGAGTAAGAGACAACAACTCCATATTATTGTCAAGCAACTTGATAGAGTGAGGTAGGATGGATAGCAGGATCAACAAGATGATCCTATGCAGTAGGATTGGGCACATGGTCCTCCTCCTCCTCCTTGGGATGTAGAGGTGATGGTACAGGTTGTTCAGTCGACAACAGCTCATGATACAAAGATTGTCAAGAGATAGGCTGCAAATGTTTAGGTTGTAGATTTCACTGTAGAGTGGGATGTCGTGAGACATGAGAGAGATAACTTCAGGAAGGAGAGAGACACACTTAGGTCAAAGTGGGATACTGAGATTGGGTAACGTCATGTTGCAGGTGTAGGTTGTGACTTTTGAGAGGGATACCCTCAGGGCAAAGCATGATGCCCTTAGAGAAGACTAGGACTAGTTCATGAGAGAGAATACCTACTATCAAACTCTATATGAGGTTTCAGTTCCTAAAGGACAAAGACATCCTCGGTTTGGTGAGCCTAGTACAACTACCGATGTAGGCAAGTTAGGCGATCAGTCAGTTAGGCAATCAGATCAACCGTTGGTCATGCCATAGCCTTTTCCTCATCAAATTCATGATTATCAAAGGTCCCCACCTCTAGCCAGGAAGTAGGAGTGATTATTTCTTGATATTTTATGATGTTCATTGTATCGAAGACTTATGTTGTAGACATGATTTGTTTTGTATATATATTCATTGGCCCAGTCGAGGCCTCATATATATATGATTTTTTTATATTATGATATCACACATGTTACTTGATGATGTACTTGGCATTCTCGGTTTTGATGATAAATGAGATATACCATGTTTTGATTCGGCTTTATTATGTGTTATGAGATGATTATGGATGATGATGTCTGCTTATGTTCATGGTTTTTTATTTTTCTGATGTATGCATATGATGTGGTTATATGATATATGATGTTTTATTATGTATATGATAGAAGTTGATATATAATAGATGATTATATCTTATATATGTGATGTATGATTATACATGATGCATGATGTTTTTATTGCTTTACTATGGTCATGACATGTACTGATGAAATGGTGGATCTGTAGGATGGATGTGGTACTAATGATATTTTGATGAAGGATGGATCTAATAGTTAGAAGAAGTGTTGGGATGATATAGATATGAATAGAAGTTTGATGGTGTTATTTATTGATGAGTTGCTTGTGCTTTGCATAGAGGCTTCGTATCTTTAATAATCCTTTTGATGTAGCAAACACACATGATGCACTAGGGTATTAATAACCAAGGTAGCTTTGTATCCATTGCATGGACTTTGACTCAACACATAAAGAATATCATTTCTCATACTAGACATACGAAAATACTGTTAGAGTATATGGTTGAGTTGTGTTAAAACTTTTTAGACAAGTTACACAGAGAGGTATGAAATACTTAACATGCAACTACTACATGAATTTTCCCAAAACAACTTCCATACACAAAAAAATCAAGTATTCACCATGGTAGTATCACATAAACATCTTACAAACAACATAAACATAAATCGATAGTTAATTCCATCATTCCTTCTTCTCTAAATCCTTATGGACATCCTTGAGAGCCCTTGGGAATATGGTGATACGATAAATCAAAAAGATAAGACTATAAAAAGATAAAAAATTGTTGCAATATCACTTGCCATAGTTGTTGTTTATGTTTCATGATAAAATCCATTGATGATTTCTATCGTAGGAACATTTTATCCGTTAAGACTCATGTTTAGGATTGTTGATATGATTTTCAAGTGGGTATGGTAGTATATACTTAGGCATTATTTTCACTTGATAGTTGTCTAATCGTTTTGATCTTCACTTTGGAATTTTTGATTTTGATGTTTGCTTTGTTTGTTTTTTGCAAAATCAAAGGGTGGGTGTGATGATTGTTTATTATGGATGAAAAGTTTATTGCAGTTGGTGATGATTGAGGTAGGACCTTTTTTATTTTTTGAGTTTATTTGATGTTATTTTTTATTATTTTCAAGGGACTAACCTAGGGCCTCATGGGCTCATCAAAGATAGCCTAGCCTACATTTTACACATAGAGGCTCGTAGTTCGCTTGGTTTGATAAGAACATGTTTTTGAATTTTTTTTGTTTTTCGAATGTTTTAAGTATTTTGAATTTTTGACTAATTTAAAAGACCATTATAAACACCTAAGGGGACTGACCTAAGGTCTTGGGAGCTAATAAGCCTTGCCTACATTATACACATAGAGACCACGTAGTTCGACTGGTGTTGACTCAAAGCATAACATGCTTTTGGGATTTTTATTGTTTTCTAGATGTTTTTGAATTTTGATAGTTTTTGACTATGATAGGATTTACAAGGATCCAATCTGCTACCAGTTTCAAGAAGTTGCCCCTAGTTTGAGAAAAGAATACCTTCATTAGGGGAGATGGATGTTGATGGTGCAACAAGGTTCAACAATGAATCAACCATCGATTTATAGTTGGTGACACATTTTATTATGGGATGAAATGGGTGGATGCTCCAGATAGTGTTGATAGATAACAATGCAAGTCTTATTCAATCGTAGTGCATGTTTGCTAGGTTTTCACTATGATACCCATCCTAGAAATACCACAAAGTGGTTTTCACTTAAAGAACATTTTATTTCTCTTTATTGTTTTTCTTTCTTTTTTATCTTTTTCATTGGGATACTCTGACGTGTTCAAGTATATAACTTTTTAAGATGGCTTCTATTCAATGGTCCATCTAAAGGTTATCCTTCAGGAGTAGCCAATTGATAAGCTCCAGAGCCATAGCTTGTTGTGATGATGAATGGACCTAACTAGTTGGGTTTCAACTTACATTCCCCATCTTGATTCAGTTGTACCTTCTAATTCTCTTTGAGTACAAAGTCACCAACCTGAAAGTTTCTATTTTTAATGTTTTTATTGTAGCTTCATTTGAGCCAATTTTGATAAACCTGAAGATGGTTTAATGCGCTCAAATGACTTTCATCTAGGAGTTCTAACTCATTCAATCTAGAGATAGGATATTCCTCATTACTGACCATGTCCTTCAATAGTGATATTCATAGTGAGGGGATTTCGACTTCAATAGGTAAGACAACTTTAAATTTGTAGACCAAGGGAAAAGGTGTGGCCCCTATAAGTGTACGAATACTGGTTCAGTAAGCCCATAGGCCTAGGTTTGGTTGTAGATGCCAATCACGACCAACATCATTAATAGTCCTTTTCAGTATTTTTAGGATGGTTTTGTTGGATGCTTTAGCCTGACCATTTCCTTGGGGATAGTAGATCATGGAGAATCTATGTTGGATAGAAAACTTGGAACAAAGCTCTTTGACATCTTGGTTTTTGAATGGGATCCCATTTTCCGTTATGATGGTTTGGGGAATTCCATATTGACAGATCAAATAATTCAAGATGAACTTGGATATTTGCTTCCCTATGATGTACTTAATGGAATTTCTTCTATCCACTTCATGAAGTATTCAATTGTGGTAATAATGAACTTATGCCCATTGGAGGAAGTGAGAGAGATCTTACCTACCAAGTCTCATCCCCACTATGAAAAATCCCATGGTGTTTTGATAAGTCTCAGCTCTTATGTTGGTGCATGAATAAGGTCACTATGTCATTGACACTGGCGGTATTTTATTGAGTATTGAATGCATTCTTGTTCCATGGATGGCCAATAGTATCATGTTCTTACCAGTTTTTGTACTAGGTTATGTCCACTAGAGTGGGACCCTCAAACACCTTTGTGTACCTCTTGTAAGGAGGTTTGTGCTTCTTCTACATTAAGACATCAGAGTAAAGTACCATCTAAACTTTGATGATATAAGGTGTCTCCTAGGATTGTGAATCAGGAATTCCTATAGGCAAAGGTCTTCTTTTGGTTCGTTAAGTCAAGAGGTATGATACCATGTTGGATATAGTCAAATGTGTCTTGGTACTATGGTGAGTTAGGTCTAACAACATCATAAACTAGTTCTGATTCTGGGATATTGAACATTGGTATGAGTAGTTGATCCACAAGGAATTAGTATTTAGGAATGTTTTGTGGAATATCAAGAAGTGAACCTATTGTTGCCATAGCGTCGGTTGTTTTGTTGTTGATCTAGGGATTTTTTCCAAAGGTGATGGTGATAAAATATTATTTGAAACTATCCACCATTATTTTATATGGCATCAGCTTGTCATCCTTTGTTTGATACTCATTATTTACTTGTTTGATCACTAGCTGAGAGTCTCCATAGACCTCCAGTTCTTTTATCCTCCATTATATGGCCATTATGAGTCTTGTGATTAATGATTCATATTATTAGATGTTATTTATACATAGGAAAGTAATTATATAAGCCTTAGGCATACTGTCTCCTTGTGGTGTGAGAAATAAGATACCTACTCCTGAGTTGTGTTGAGTGTGGGACCTGTCAAAGTACAAGGTCCAACAACTTGTCTATTCTATTAGCAGTATGATTTCATTTGGGAAGTCTATTGTGAGAGGTTGGTGATCTTCCATTGGTGCTTCTTCTAGTTGATTTGCTATGATCTATCCTTTGATGGATTTCCTGTCTACGTACTTTATGTCAAACTCACTCAGTATCATCGCCCATTTAGCAATCCTGTCTGTTAGAGGTGCTTTTTCTAATAGATACTTTAGTGGATCTACTTTTGAGATCAGATTTACTTCTTTGTTCAAGATCTAGTGTCTCAAAACAAATTCCACAAAGACAAGAGAGAGACACACTCTTCCTATGGGTGAATAATTCAATTCATAGCCCACTAGTGTCAACTGATATAGTAGACCACTCTTTCCTTATTATTATCATCTAGTTGTGCTAAGAGAGCTCCTAATGTTTCTTTTGTTGTAGACACATAGAGTATCATTGATTTATCTACAATAGGTGGCATTAATACTTGAGGAGTGAGTAGATACTCTTTGACTTGATAGAAAACTTGATCACATCTACTGTCCCACTTGAATGTGATGTCTTTGTGTAACAAATGGGTGAGCGGATGACACTTTTCTGCCAACTGCACGATGAATTGCCTAATGGACTATAGTTTCCCTTGTAGAATTCTAAGTTGATTCAATGTCTTTAGAGGAGGAAATTTTAATATGGATTTTATCTTTGTAGGATCTACTTCAATGCCTCTTCTTGATACTATGTACCCTAGCAATTTTCCAGATGTTACTCCACATACACACTTTTTTGGATTAAGTCTCAAGTTGTATTGTTCGAGCCTGTCAAACACTTTTGTTAGGTTGGTAAAATGGCCTTATCTTTTGATGGACTTCACTAGTATGTAATCCACATAATATTTTTTAGTTGTATGTAGAATATCATGAAAGATTGTAGTCATTTCTCGTTGATCGGTTGCCCTCGCATTCTTTAAACCGAATGGCATGAAATTCCAATAGAAGGTCCCCCATTCAAAATTGAATGTTCTTTTATGTTGATCATCAAGGGATATCTTTATCAGATTATATCTGAAGAAACCATCCATTAGTGACAACATTTCATGCCCTACAGTTAGATTTCATATTGATGCTCAGAAGAGGGAAGTTATCTTTTGGGAAAGCCTTGTTTAGATCTCAAAAGTTTGTGTAGATTATTATGCCCCCAATGGGCTTTGATACTGGTACCAGATTTGGAATCCATTCAAGGTAATCAATTGGTCCGATGAAGCCCACCTCTAGCAGTTTCTACAGTTCTACTTTTACCATAAGTGCTCTCTCTGGATGCATCGTATGTAGCTTATGCTTGATGGGTTTAGCTCCAGGAAATACGGCTAGGTGGTGTACGACCAATATTGGATCTAGCCCTATCATGTCTACATATTTCCATGAAAATTTTATTTTGTGCTCATTAAGAAATATTGAGAATTTTTCCTTTTCTTCAGGATCAAGTAATGTTGCATGGTATGTGATTTTGGATGTTTTTGTTGTGCTAATGTTTATGGGTTTAGCTTCTTCAACTAGGAGTGTCGAATTCTCTTGATATTCAGAAATGGGGAGATTGAATCCTCTATCTTTAGGTGCCTTAGAGAGGTTTTCACCCTTAGATTTGTCCTTTATTTTTCTCTTTTCAAGATCCGATAGAGCCACATCTTGGTTTTCTCTAGGGGATCTCATTTTAATTTTTACATTGCCTTTTTCAATGTTGTGACTAGAGGACACAATCTCCCCTCCAAAAAATGATTCTTGTTCGAGTTCCATGACAAACCCTACTTTATGATCTCTTGATGGTATATCAGTTTGAAGTCCCATAAACTTTGCAATAGCTTCATCGTTCTGGAATTGATCCAAAACATGCATATGATGTTGTTGGTTCCAATCTATTAACTATGGGTAGCAAAGGGGTAGGTTGTCATCGTTATCTATAAATCTTATAAAATTTGTAGAAATGGTCAATATAGCTCTGTCATTATTCTCCCATTGAGTATCTAGGTCATTTTTGCTAGAAATGAGAGAATCTCATTCATACACAGTAGAGTCTATTTCATAAGTATAGTCTTTAAGTATAGGTTTGCTAGATCGAGTATGGATTATACTTATGCTAAAGATTTCACATAGGTCCTTGATTGGTAAATCATTATTTATAAGATGGTAGGTATCCAATGTATTAATGTTAATAGAAGGGTCTCCTTTCTTAAAAGAGGCATATCTAGTGTTTGGATTGACCATGTCTATCGAACCATAGTCTAATTCCATGTTCTTATTTCTTTGTTCCACTATAATAGGTTCCCATTTTCCTTTTTTGTGTCACCCAAGGCCACCTTTTCCACTGTATCCCATTTGTTTAGCCATATGATACCCTTTACTGCTAGGATCAATTGGAAAGGGTTGCAATTCTTCTTGTTCTTCTTTGTAGATCATTGACGACAGGTCCTCCTTGAATATTTCCTCATCCTTCATATCTCCCCACTTGGTAAAGATTGTGGCTTTGACTACCATTGTTACTGCTTGAACATGTTTGATCTCCTTAGGCCTTCCATAAACCTTTAGTGTTGGGGGAAGCATTCCAATATAAAAGGCTTGATTGAAATGATAATTTTTGTTACCCTTGTCAAGTAGTTGAATCTTGGGATCAAATTTTGGTTGCTCACTTGATGGGGGTTTAGGTTAGGTTGATGGTAGTGTTGATGGATCAATATATGAGAAGGAATGGAATGATATATCATTACTAGGTACTTGCCGAATTTTCTTGTATTTCTCCTCCAATTTTGCATAGTAGTGGAAGGGTTCAGGATCAACATATACTGTAACCTCCTTTCCTTCATGAGGAAATTTTAGACACTGGTGAAATGTCGAAGGAACTGCTTGTAGTGGATGAATCCACAAGCATCCTAGAAGAAGGTTATATGGTAGATCAAGGTCTAGTACTTGACATGTTTTTGTTGTTGCCAGTCCTATCTGTATGAGAAACCTAATTGTTCCCTCTAAATTTATTTGGAGGTTATCATAAGCCCTTATAATGATTTTTTTTCCCTTGAAAATTACATCATCAAAATACCCCAGCTATTTAACAAATTTCAAGGTACAAATGTTTAGACTTGCATCGTTATCTATCAATAATCTTTTGACCTTATGTTATTGGTCACCAACCTCTATATAGAGGGCTTGGTTATGGAATGATTTTTGTGGAAGGTCTTTCTCAGAAAAGACTAAATGATGAGTGGCCGTGATTTTTCCAACCATGGCTTGAAACTAATTAGGATTGAGGTCATCAAGGACCAATGCTTCCAAAGCTTTCTCTAGTATTTCTTCATGTGCAGGTGATAATTTCAATGACTCTAGGATGGAGATCAAATCGGGGGTCTTCTTTAGTTGTTCCACAATACTATAGTCATTGGATGACTTAGTTGTGGGTTTAGGTGGGGCTCCTTGTATTGTGACTTTCCCTCGATGGGTAGTTATGTTACATTTGGGGTCCATTACTTGTATAGTTAGCACATTGAATCTAGTGGCATATGCTTGGGAGAGGGTGCCTAGGATGGTGTCACCATATGTGTAGTTGGTGTTGTGATAGTCTTGTTCTTTCCCTTTGTCATTTTTCTTAGCATGGTTAGGAATCAGATTCGTGTAGATTTTGAGGTCTTTGTTTCCAGGATGATGTTCTACATCAAATTTTCGCTTGTCGATTAAGTCTTGCACTATATGTTTAAGTCTCATGCATGTATTCATTGTATGTCCCTCGATCTTGTGGAACTCACATAAGTCTTTTTTATTGTACCAATGTGTTTTAAAACTCGGTTCTTCATAGTTTGTGTGCTCATTGACTTTGATGAGATTTTTTTGAACTAATTTTCCATGATTGTCTTAAGTGTTTCTCCTAATTGAGTAAATTTCCTCCTTGGTTGGCTATATTGTCTTTGTTGTCCTCCTTGATTTGTTTGTTGGTCATCCGATTGATTATTATGGGGATAGCCAAGTTGATTGTTTTGTACATTATTAGGAGTGTAGCTCATTTATGCAACTTGGGATTTGTTTTGTGGGCCATTGGGATTTTGTACGTTACATACAACTCTATCATCAACTACTCCATCATTGGTAACATTTTTGTTTTTGGCCCAAATATTGGGTTTGTCTTTTGAACTAGAAGGGTTGTCTTTTGAGCTATTTAGTTTAATGAATCATCTTTCTATGAGAGCTCTTTAAATGCGTAATCCCTTTTCAATAGTATCTTAAAAGTTATTGGGGCATAACATGGTGAGTTGGTAATTTATTTTTTCTTGAACATTGGAAACAAATATATCCACCAATTTTTTGTCGAGACTAGGCCACCTGCACCTACTAGATTTATATCTCCATATTTGTAGGTAGGATGTAAAGGATTCCCCTTGAATTTTTTTAATCTTGTAAAGGTCAGTGATGGTGACATCCTATTCTATTTTGAACAAGAAGTGGTTCATAAACTTGTTAGATAATTCATCAAAACTCATAATACCTAGTGGTAGATGGGAGAACCAGTGCATAGTGTGACCAGTAAGACTATGTGGAAAAAGTCTCATTAGGTAAGAATAATTGTTTTTCACTTCCATGCAAGCTGTCAAGAAGTTTCATACATGTTCTATCAGATTGCATTTTCCCTTGTACTTGTCAAATTTTGGTATTTCAAAATTTGGGAAGAGGAGCATAGTAATAGAGATATCAAAAGGGAACAAACATATATCCTATAGAGTGTAGGTCTTATTTGGTTTTCCAATCTAGATGTCTGATATCCTTTGATTTAGGGTTTGCAATTACATTCCTACCTCTATGTTTGGTACATTTGTTTGTGGACCCTATTCGTAGTAGCCTTGTTGTCCCAAAAATGTTTGTTTGATCATAGGTTGGGTATGGTAGAGGTATAGGACCTTGGTAACCATGTTGTGTGAAAGGAGGATTAAGTCCTTGTTGTGTGAAAGGAGGATTAAGTCCTTGTTGATTGTAAGGAGGATTAAGTCCTTGATGATTTTGTTGAAGAGGGGTACCTCGATAATGCGTTGGTGGTACACCTTGTTGTGGTTGATTTTGTT
>CM021100.1:640542065-640690474 GCA_007115665.2 Sequoiadendron giganteum
AATTACATTCCTACCTCTATGTTTGGTACATTTGTTTGTGGACCCTATTCGTAGTAGCCTTGTTGTCCCAAAAATGTTTGTTTGATCATAGGTTGGGTATGGTAGAGGTATAGGACCTTGGTAACCATGTTGTGTGAAAGGAGGATTAAGTCCTTGTTGTGTGAAAGGAGGATTAAGTCCTTGTTGATTGTAAGGAGGATTAAGTCCTTGATGATTTTGTTGAAGAGGGGTACCTCGATAATGCGTTGGTGGTACACCTTGTTGTGGTTGATTTTGTTGAAGGGTACCCTGGTAGTGCATTGGTGGTACACCTTGTTGGGATGAATTTTTTTGAAGGGTACCCTGGTAGTGTGCTGGTGGTACACCTTTTTGTTGGGATGAATTATATTGAAGGGTACCCTAGTAGTACATTAGTTGTACACCTTGTTGTTGGGATGAATTATTTTGAAGGTTACCCTAGCAGTGCATTGGTGGTACAACTTTTTGTTAGGATGAATTGTTTTGAAGGTTACCTTGGTAGTGCATTGGTTGTACACCTTGTTGATTTGGTATATCAGTTGAAGAATCAATATATGATGCATTCTATGGTATGTATTATCCTTGTGGTAGGATGTTACCTTGTGGCATGTATTGAGGTGGATCTCCTTGATATTATTGGGCCACTGTTTCTTACTCGATTTGGGATGGTTTCCTAAATAAAGGGTTGATCATAGATTTGTGAGAAGATTAGTGGCATGTTCGAAATATCCAATGGTTTGGGTTTTTTTCTTAAAATTGATTTATCCCCTAAGGGAATGACGTTAGGATCCTTAAGACCTTCCACATTAAAGTCTATAGGTAGTTTAGCACCACTTTTTTGCTAATTTGAAGTAGGAATTTAGATACTTTCCTAGAAGTTTGTCCATTAGTTTAAGTACTTTGGGATTATTGGAGTGTTGAAAGAATTATTCCTCATCTAATTCTTGCTCACTGTCCACTTCTTCTATGACCATGTCCTTTGGGTTTTGGTTTGACCTATCTATCATTTCTTGTTGTTTACAAATTACTTCCTCCTCACTTGGTGGTTGGTTTGGTGTTGCTTTAAATGTGGGTTCCTTTTGAGGAGTTATAAGGTCACTTGGTCTATAACCCCATGGGTCACTTCCATTATTTGTGGTCTTTGTTGGGGGCATGTTGGAGCTACTTTTGTTGGCTTCCATCTTTTTTCTATGTTGGGATCTCGTGGTTCTCATAAACAAGTGCCAATATTTTGTGAAAGTTGGTGATTTCTAACTTATGGAAATGAAATGATGTTTTGCTTCTTTTTTTGGATTTTTTGTTTTAAATGTGTGGTGTTTGTTTTGTATTTTTTTGTTTTAAAAGGATGTTGTGGTGTAAGCTAGGATTTGTCTATTGCCACGCAGGAGGTGGCAATATTGGCCTCCCAGCCACAAGGTCTTCTTTTCATTTCTTTTTGTCTAGGATATTAGTTGTGTTTCTCCATTGAGTTGGTGTTTCCTTTTTCTCGAATACAAAACTTCTCAAACTACTAATGATGTGTGATTTTTCACCTTTAATTCATGTGAGGTCTAGTAGTATAATGTGTGTCATAAGATTTGGTTGTTGTACTGGAGCAGTTGGATGCCAAATGGTCATAAAGTGAGTGGTGTTTTGATACTTTTTTTGTTTTGAAACAGATGATGAATGGTGATGATGTGAAAGACAAACTTTTGGAAAAAAGGCGTTGGTGTTTTGATATGGTTTTCGTGATACTCAAGACCCTAAAGTTTGAGTGATTTTTTGGATGTCTTAGAAATGATGTTATTTTTGGGACTAAAAATGTTGAAAACTTGGACTGATATTTCACTTCATTTTTTCTAGAGGATATGTTTTGAAGAATCTACTTGAACTAGCCTTGAGGTTCAAGAAAATGATATCTTAGAATTTTGAGTGAAGGAATAATCCAAAGTTGTGTTTTGATTTTGAATCCTAAAAATAGGTTGGTGTGCTTGAGTTTGTAAATGGATATAGACCGATGTAGATATGATGTGTTTTGGAAGTCTAACTATTTTTTTCTCCAAAGGAAAAAAGATTAACCAATTTAGGATTATTTTTTATTTTCACTAGAAAATAAGGAAAAAATAGAAATCTTAGAATAGTAGCAGTAATTTCCATCAAAAGTGGCCACATTTATGTCAATAGCAGCCAAGTCCAAAGGAAAACTATGGTAAGTTCTATCAAAAGTGGCCTTTGTTTGCAAGTTTTATGATTGGTGAATAGTGAATGTAGAGGTAGCCTTCTTGGTCAAAAGTGGCCAGGTTTAAATCAACTGCAACTAATAAAATAGGTTAAGTGTGACACTGTTAGGATCAACTACGGAAATTTTAGATCAATTGTGTTCTATTTTCAAAAGTGGAAAGTTTTTTACAGTGATTGTCATAATCCGGAGAGCAATAACGACAATGTTTTGGTCAACTATGACAAGTTTTAGGTCAATAGTGGCATAAACAGTTCAGAAAAATTTGTAGTTTTGGTGCTTTGTTTGATTTTTATTTGTCTTGAGATTTTGGCAAGTGATATAATACAGTTCACAATGATCAAAACTATTTGGCCCTAAATTTCTATAGCTTAAGAAAGTTTCTTTCTACAAAAGCTCTAAGTTTGCGAAATTCAAAATACTAAAGCCATAGTTCCCAATGCTGAATTTGTTCTTAATGTGACTTGAAATGTAAGCCTAAATATTTAGAAACCTTTAGAAATATTTGTTTAAGATATATTTTAAGGAGTGCAAACATAGGGATCTTTTCAAAGGTATTCACACTAAGTCCTAAGGGTTTGATATTTGATAACCATGTTCAATGTTTGTTTTGATGTGTTCATTTTAAATCAACCAAAGTGTTTGATGTCCAAAGTAATCGATAATTTTGGAAAGTTCTTGAAGATAATTTACAACCTAGAGATAGGCACATTATTTTAGGTGGGCTTACTGTATGCCCCAAAGGGATGATTTTACATGTAACTTATGGAGAGTGTTTTAATCTCAACCATAAATCAGACTTGGTAAGTAACTTCTCAGAAGTAAATTTTGATGCACCACTTTCAAAGAATGTTTTAGCTAAAAAAGGTGGCCTCTACTATATTGGTTCTTAGTCATGCTCAGAGGATCCAATGCTTTGATAGCATCCAACAAGCCACTTAAGGATTTAACCAACTTACTTGGGGCCCTATATGCCCAATGGTACCTCCCCTTTCGTGAATGGCACTGACAACAAAGTAATCACCGATTAAGTCATTTGGCATTTAGGCTTGACCATTTATATAGCAGCTTGAGTGAAAAACCACTTTCACTCACCTTTGAGTTCTCCAACGCAGGATGTGTCTCAAAGGCAGGCCCTCTAAAGGTAATGCTTGAAAATGAAACAAGTGCAAAACTCAAAAAGATTTTCATCACCCAAGATCGCCAAAAGACATGAGGGGAGAGGATAAACACTTATTTTTCCAAACATGGAAGACACAACATACAATTCATCACAATATTCTTTTTAAGCCCCTCGAGTGGCACCATCCAAAAAAATGAATGAAGTGTGAATAAGATAGCAATTTTTTCTTATGTGCACCAATTTGAAGTGTTCTAGATTTCAAGCGAGTAGATAGCATTATGCAAATCAAAATGTATTTGTCTAGTTTTAAACACCAACTTGAGTTTTTCTAACAACCTTGTCTTAATGTGGTCAACAAAATAAAATTGTTCATTTCATCAACATAATGAAAGCATTGGTCAAAAGAAAGCATTCCATTTCATGAGCACCAAAATAAAGTGTTGTTCTAATCTATGAATGCTTTTCAAAGTTCATTTTATGACACCAAATTGAAATGTGCAAGTTGTGGGTTTCAATTGTTAAGCACCAATTTGAAAGATTTTCCTAAACTAGAAATCTTTTGAAAGTTTATTTTAAAACACCAAATTGAAAGTGTGCAAGTTGTGGGGTTCAATTTTATAGCACCAATTCAAAGTGTTTTCCTAAACTAGAAAGCTTCTAAAAATTTCATTTTAAAACACTAAATCGAAATGTGCAAGTTGTGGGGTTCAATTTTATAGCACCAAATCGAAAATGTTTTATTTAAACTAAGAAAGCTTTGTTAGAAAACTTGAACTTGGACCACTCGCCTTCTTTGCAATAAAATTGTTAGTCATTTTTGATGTAAAGTGTACCATATCCCTATAAGAGTTGTACAAACAAAGTAAGCAACCTCAAAACACCCAAAATAAATACCCGTTAGTGTTAGAAATCAATAAAATTACTTGCATATTTTAAATAAAAAATACATTGAGCCAAAGCATAAAGATTAGTCAAAAGCGGTCCCTTTTAATGCAACTATGGACCTATTTTTGGGAGCAATAGTGGTCCAAAAACTCAACTATTGACCCGTTTCTATTAAAAGTGTTCCAAATGTCAAAAGCGGCCAGATTTAGTGCAACTACTATAAGAAAAAGAGCAATTGTGATAAAAATATGAAACAATCGCAACAAAAATTCTGGAACTTTTGCATGAAAAAAAATCAACTATGTTTCTGGAAAATGTTACTGAATTCTAAAACCTATAATTGCTTAGGAAAAATTAAGGAAATGTTAATGTTAAGGATCATGGTCCCACCGGGCGTGCCAAATGTCATAAGGGGGAAATCAATGTAAACAAATTAAACAAGATTTAACTCAAACAAAAATTAAGATTCATACCCATTACTCACAAAAGGAATAATACAAGATTATTGAATTCATTGAACTAAGATAATACAAACAAAGAACAAACAAAAGAATTCAAACAACCATATTGTTTCCCATCTCATGTCAAAGTGTATTCACAATGATGTTGGATCGTTGTATCAATGTGAAGCCTTCATTTATGCGTTGCAAAAGCTCCAATGTGGTGTGACAGTGATCAAAGATATGTGTAAAAGATTTCAAGAAATTGAATGGTAATTTAGCATTATTTCGTAGCACAAAAGATGTCAATTCTTCGATCGTTTTTTATGATGAAGAGGATTGTTATATAGATTTCATGTTTTGAAATGAATGTGAAAGATTAAACAATGTTGAATCAAGATCAATGGTTGAAAGTTGTTGAGAAGAATTAGATTACTTAATTATATTTCATGATCAAATCAATTAAGGATATTGATTGATCAATCAAAGGAAATAGATTTCCCAATCTGAGGAATTCATTAAATCATGTTGAACTTTCAGTGGGATTGAAGAATAGATGAATCAATTGGGAAATAGATGAATCAGTCAGCCAATCAGAGTGAGCAATTGGGGGATCGTAATTTGCTCAATCGTAAAAGTGGGTGAGGGTAATTACTTAATTGAATTAATTAATTAAGCTTTTTGAGTTGAATGTGCAAGTCATGTTTGAATTTCACAAACAAAGTTGCATTTGTTTGTTTTGACCTTTTTGAATGATGTTTGAATAATTTATTTAATTATTCAAGTTTTAGGGGAAAGTTATTTAATTAAACTATTAAGTGATAATAATTTAGTTGATTTAGGGGAATAGGGTAAATTAGCGACATACTTAAATAATTCATGTTATTTAATTAATCAAGAGGAATAAAGTTAGATTAGGACGTTGTACCCAAACCAATTTTTTTGCTTCATTAAGGCATTTTGCTTAAAATGGTCTAAACCTTGTAAAATGATGTCGAAACTCAATTTTTGGGCAAATCAAGTATGGGCTTTTGGTCAGTGTGATGTTAGGAAGATACCGAAAAAATTTGAAATTTTTGAAAATTAGGGTTTTCGAACCCCTATTTTTAGGTCAAGAAAAATCCTAAAAATAGAAACTTGTCAGAATTGGCTGAAATTAATTTTGATTGCTTATTTTGTATCACAATCACAATGGTGAAGCTAGATTTAGTTAAAATTCAGATTAAACCTGGTGGGTAGTTTTCAATTTTTCAAGAGGCAAGTTAGGACCCCCGAGGTTGTCAATGGTAGTTGGTCAGTACCAGGTATCAAAATCTAAGTTTGAAACTCAAAGCAAAACATTCTATGATGAAAGATGCTAAAAAAGATGCTTCTTGATAGAGGGGATTTTCAAATGACAAAAATTGGAAAAAATATTTTAAGTTTGGAATCATTTTCACTTTGTAACGTGGGAGACGCTTGTGCAATCAATGTGAAAATCAACTTTACTGTGTCTGTACATTTGAAAATGGTAAAATACAGTCACACACACGCGTCAACGACATCAATGCTTCTATGTGGTCAACTCAACAGCTAACACAGTGTTCACAAAGTGCGAAATGGAGGAAAACATCAAGTCCAGAACAAATTTGCGCCCTATAGCTTAGGGGCTCCCTTCAATTTGGAGGCTTAGATTTAGTCATTTTTGGGTGCAAATACATTCATTCTTTTTGGTTTTCAGCCAACTTTCTGACAAGCTATCAAGCAAGTCCATCTGATTTACGAAACTTCGACAATCAGAAGCAGAAGCAAAAGTTACCGAGAGTTTACACATCATAGAGATAGTCAAATTTACAATCCTGTGCCCCTGTAGCCTAGGGGTGCCCTTGAATTAGACATGTCAAATGAATGAATTTGTAGTTTCTATTTTTCAGGGGATCTCTTTTGATTCATCCCAGCTCCGTGATGCATCCGATCGCGAGATCGTCAGATGTGCTGAGTGACCATGGTAGTTGCACCGAGCATGTAAAACAGAGGGAAAATAAAAGTGGACATATCAAACTGTACCTCTACAGGCCAAGGGTGCCTAGCCATTTCGCTAGCTAGATGAGGTTTTTAGTAGCCGTCGTCTTCATAAGACCTATGCAAAATACTTCTATTTATTCAGTGTATCCAATCGTTAGCCTGTAGGGTTTGTCAAATGTTTGTGAGTGAAGAATTAGTGGGAAATACTAAAGAATGAAAACAAGAAGAAAAATGGCTAAGGAATTTACATACTCCCTTCGAAAAGATGCCCTTCTACTAGAGGTTTTAGAAGCAGTTTTCTTGCTTCGTCACTTCTAGGAACATCTCTTCCAAGTTGTTCTAGCTTCACAATGAGATCAATGGAGCGCATGTCAAAGAAATCCAGCTCCCAGTGGTGAGGTTCAAATTTCAACATTCATTTTGAAATTTTCAATTTGTAAAATCAGTCAAAAATACAATTTGCTCCCCTGCAGGCCAGGGGCACCCTTGCATTTGAGGGCCTTAAACTGACTTTCAGATGCTCTATATATATTCATTGTTTGCAAAATTATTCTAGCTACGTGATGGATCCAACATCTAGTTGACAAGAGTCATCATTCATTGGCAATGGCAGTTTGAAGCATGAAATGGCTAAGTTTGGTGGTGTGTACGTTCTTTTTGAGAAAGGTGCTCTTGTTTTTGAGGTACCAGACTCAGTTTTTAGCACTCACAACTCCTAGCAGACATTTCATTAGATTTGTTCTAGCTACGCAACAGATGTATTTGAGGGTGCCATAAGTATTATTTTTCATATTTCCTTGCAAATACAGGTCCAGAATAATCAACAGACTCCAAACAAGCATGGCGATTTTGATAGAAGCAGAACCATAAAAATTCTATCTTTTGTCTTAATTTTTTCTTTTCTTGTCTAAGGTATTCTTCACATGTCCAAGAATTTGGTGAATTTTGACAATTTTGATCATCTGGGTTGGTTGTGCACAACCTTCTCTACAAAACCCATGTATTGGAAATTTTCAAGAAAAATTCCCTCGAAGCTTCAATTCTCAAAGTTTTGCTTTTCTCAACTGAAATTCCTTTGCATGGTGGAGTAAAAGTTAGTATTTTTCAAAACAAAGGATCCGGGTTTGCTTAGATTCATCTTCTGCACAAAACCCATGTTCCATATTTTTTTTGAGAAAATCTGCCCTCACAACCCCTACTATCCCCAGTTGCTTTTTTCGAAAGTCTTTGCATGTGAAGCTAAAAGGAATTTTTTTAGATTTCTAACGTTATGGGTTTGCTTAGAACTATTTTTTGCACAAAACCCACGTCTAAGAATTTTTCGTAAAAATTGCCCTTCAACAGGCTATTTTTAGCCTCATCATGGGTATTTTCGGCTTTTTGGAGAAAGTTGTTAGAACATAGTTGTGTTTACAGTCAACAAGTGAGTTTTTTAGAATGCACTACACACAAACTGAATTCAAGACCAAGTTGGTATTAATTCATGATTTCATCGAAACGATTGACACAAATCTGCATAAGGTGAATCCAAAAGTTGACTTCAAAGGGTAAAAAATAAGTTAACATGTACTTCAAAGCATCATAGAATCTGGGTTGCTAGAGGCGGGTTCACTCCCTATTTCAGTTCATTGCATATAATTTGTGGTGTCTTGTGTAAAGCATTACAATTCTACTACCTGAGAAATTCAATCAATAGATGGATGGGTGATTTGCAGTCTCAAGCCCCAGGACATTGAGAGGGTTTTGGTATTCCTCAACATTCGAACTGTCGGGTCATTACCATGGATTTGTGTCAAAATGAATTCAATGCTGACAAGCATATGTGTCAGAGCAAAATGACAGAAAGGTGGTTAAAATAGAAGAAAGTTAAGTTGCCAAAAAATGTGGGTCACGGAGAATTCAAGGATGGGTACACGATTTTGATCACTCTTTTGAACTATATTTCTGGTCATGTAGATGCTCACAAATTTCAGCCTTGGATGTACTACATCATTTCTCAGATTATTCCCAAGCGAGAGCATTATGATTCGACCTCTTTGATCAAAGACATTCTCCGCAAGCAGATTACTAGTTTCCCAGTTGCCCACAAGTTTCATATGCATTTGTATCTCGTAAACCTAATTGCTTACCAAGGTCATTTTAGAGGGTTGAACATAATGGGGATTCTCAATGTATAGACAGTTCATCAGTATTATGACCAGCATGAGTTCACAAAGTTTGAGCGATATTTCAAGCGTGTGCAAGAAGTATTCTTGATGTACACAGTGAGGAACCTAGATCGAGAATTGCATGTTCGTATCTCAGCAGTTTCCAGAGAAGTAATGGTAGAATGGGTGGACTGGTTCATTCAATTCCCTACTTATACCTACATTCACATTTACAAATATACAAGAAGTCTAGCCATGCTGCCTCATTATCCTTTGGATAATATAGTTTTCATGGAATTTTTGAGGTAGTTATATGATGTTCATTCACATCTATGCCACAAGTGCAAGCCAGTTGCCAATTTTTGATTGCAAATGGGAATCTATAGGTGAAAAACAATAGTTGATGCCAAGGTTCTAAGCCATGAGTTAACAATACTTAATCTTAAGTACCTTGTTGACACTTGCTCATATGACCCTTGGGGTTTTTACTCAGCATGCCTTGGTGATCGCTCTTTCCACGAGCCTTCTATGGAAGATTACTGGGTCAACTGCAGGGATGGGTTCGAGGTACATTGGCATAGTTACAATAGGTTCACCCTCTCACAAATATTTTTCTTCATGTCAGAGGATGTGAGAGGATTTTTAGATGATGATGGGGATAATCTTCCTTAATTCTTTAGAGAACAAGTTGATACGTGGCCACTTCTAGCGGTCGATTGGTTTTCCAAGGAATACTCATCTGCCAAAGAGAGATCAAGTTGAGTTATTCAGAACAATATTCTCTACTTAGATAATAAGAAGACAAGGAGGGCATTCATGCCAAGTACAGAGTTGCCACCATTGGAATCCTCACTGTCATCCTCGTCAAAACCAAAACAAAACAAAAGGAGTGACCATCCTAAAGAAAACAAAGTGTCTAAGAATTCAAAAGGGAAGGCACTTGTTATAGAAACACATGTTGACGTAGTCATGAATACAGTTCAAAGCATGCCAGTGCTAGAGGTACAACCTCCTTTTCCATCACCAACACCACAACAGCCTCCAGTTCCGATGCACATTGACTTGGACTTAGACTCACCACCACGTAGCAATACCTCTACACATTCCCACTCGTCGAGTTTTCCTATAGCATTGACCCTTCTAGAGAGATTAGTTGAGACTTTTCTTGGATTGAGAGTCAGTTGGGCAAGAAGAGGAGGCATCCATCCTACAAACTATACTTCTCAAATTTTTATCATGTCTATCAGGACACACTAGAAAAGGGAATAAAGAAGGAGGTTCATGTAGAGAAGAATGCTGACAAGGAGATCATAATAAAGACCATAGCAACCCCAGAGGACAAGAACTTGAATGAGGTAGAAGTTGAAGACTTCGATGTAATAAAGGTCAACCTTGGTAAAAGCACATGCCAAACAGAGGTTGATTTCCTTCAATTTGCATCATATAGCATAAAGGATAGAGTCGTAAAATAAGGAGAAGACAACGGAACCCTCAAGGATAAAATCCAACAGCTTCGTCAGTATATCTCTAACCTCATACATAACAATGAGAATATCCCCGCCTTGCTCCCGCAGATGCTAGAGCTACCAGCAGATCAGAATCAGCTTAATCAACTTGTTGTATATGGGAAGTGCTTGAAATACTGGGAGAAGGATTTTGTCACAAGGTTTCGCTTTGTGCTTGCAGAGTTATATCAGTTGAGGTATAATTCTCATGAACTCCATCTGCAGATTCAAGAATCAAAGCGAGAGCTGACAATTAAAAAACCGAGAGATGAAATCATGATCTCTCATTTGAGGATGGCATATGACTCAGTTGCTGATGAAGAAGATAAGGAAGCTATTTTTACTTGGAGAACACAATTAATCTTCAAGGAAAAAATACAGGAGACAATGGATTCAAATTTGGGTGAGAGCAGAGAACATGTGACTAGTGCACTTCGGTATGTGAGAAATTTTGTATCCCGAGTTCCTTGCTAGTATCAGCGTGAGGGTGGTGAGTACGTTGAGCTCACTGATGTTCAATTATATTTGTAGGTGCTCATCCATGGTATTTTTAGTGGAGATTTCGTTGGTTGTAAGTTAGATCAACTTATAGTCATGTCAGCGTTATTTGATGAGGCGATCAAGAGTAGAGGAGAACTTCAAAGTCAGATCACGGGCGGTAGGAGATACTGCGAAGACACAATGTGCTGCAGAGAAGTATCAGTGCCCCAGATGGTGATGCATTCAACAACCTTGTGGAGGGGTTACTTCCTTGAGATCATGACGAGTGAACTCCAAATCAGGATGTCCCACCTTTTCAGGATAAACATCATATGCAACAATTAACTTGATGCCTCTTTCTAAGCTAACTCGTTGTTCTACATCTCATGCATGTCTATTTTGGAATTTCCTATGTACAGTTGGAGTTTTCATTTAGTTTTCATTCTTCGTTAACTGATGTTAGTTATCAATCAACGTGCATATCAATAAGGACTTGCGTGTTGCACACACCCATTTGATTTAGTTTGTTCTAGTTAGTTGATGGTAACTTTCCAATTAACTATATAGTTTCATACAAATTAGGTTTAGCAATAAAATCTTGCATACTTGTGAGATTGTAGTTGACTCAAGGTGATTTTAGGGTTCCCTACACCTTTGATGTCTATAGATAAGAGCTCTTTGCTCATTTTTAATTAAATTTTGCACACGATAGTAATATATGTTGCGCCACCTTGCCTAAAATACTGTTGTTTTGTATCTATTCATGAGATTTTACTGTGATAATAAATAGTTGTTCCACCTCGCCTAAATGTTATTATTATGGTGTTTGTTCAAACTTAGTTAAATGGAGTTACTATTTTGATCGTTTATTGTATGTGTGTCTCACCAATGCAATTCCCTATCCTAGTTTTCTATCTTATGTTATGTTTAATAGTTGTTCTTTCAATCTATTCCTCAGATAGGGGTTCCTCCTCCTTGGAAATTTGGAAAGAAGAATTATCGTTTAAGTGTTGTTTCCAATAAGCTTGTTGCATATCTATGCCTTAGATAGGGGTTCCTCCTTGGAAATTTAGTAATTGAGCTTGTCGTTTGATGTCGTGCCTAATAAACTTCATATCAGCCTACACATCGGATAGGGGTTCCTCCTCCTTGGAAATCCTATTGTAAGGTTTATCGTATAATCACATTCCTGCTCCTAATTCCTCATGCTTTGTTTTTATTGAGGGAATAGATTAGATTAGAGCTTTTATTTAGTTGTAGTTAAGACTCGCAAAACCAAAGAAAACCCTTAGCTACAACATTCTTGGTTTCCTTAACCTTGTGCCTCTTCCAGCTGAGTTAAAAAAGATAGGATTTAGAATCATTTACTTTTACGCATATCAACAAAAGAGGGAGCTTCCCCTCCTAATTTGAAGAGTAGTCATTATGCACTGTGCATAAATGTTTGTACTAACTCGCACTCCAAAGGTGCTAATTGTTATGCCAACAGGACTTTATTCAATAAATAAATTTATTTAATTAGTCAAAAATGATGAAAAGGTGAATTAATTAAATAATTTAATATTATTTAATCAATAGAGGAAATTAGGATTTTTGATGTAATTGATGTGAAATATAGTGATATTAAATATTAATAATGTTGATGATGAGAAAATTTTATTCAAGATGTATGATAAGTGTTAGGTCATTTTTACATGTCTATACTAACAGGTGACTGTTTTGGGTGTTTGAAAGTTGCTAACATTGAATATGAATAATTTACAAGAGTGCCACATGTGTTTATCCAAAAAAAATTAATGGCTTTATTGTATAGAAGGTGAATGATCCAAGTCACATTCAAAATTAAACGCTTTCCTAGTTTAGAAAATCTTTCGAATTGGTGCTTAAAAATTGAACCCCGCAACCCACACATTTTGATTTGGTGATCTTAAAAAGACCTTTCAAAAGCTTTCATAATTTAGAAAAACATTTTGAATTGGTGTTCATAAAATGGAATGCTTTCTTTTAACCAAACACTTTCATTTTTGTTAACGAACAAACGATATTTCTTTTGTTGACCAAATTAAGACAAGGCTATTAGAAACACTCAAGAATTGGTGCTTAAAATTGAAAAAATACATTTTGATTTGCATTTTTCTATCTACTTGCTTGAAATCTAGAACACTTCAAATTTGGTGCACATAAAAAGAGAAATGCTATCTTGTTCACACTTCATTCATTTTTTTGGGTAGCGTCACTCGAGGGGATTAAAAAGAATAATTGTGATTAATTGTATGATGTGTCTACTGTGATTGGCAAGATGAGTACATATTCTCTCCCCTACATCTTTTAACGATCTTGGGTGAAGAGAAACACTTTGGTCTTTTTCATTTTTTGAGTCATCCTTAAAGAGGGGGCTTGCTATGAGATACATCCCGCAATGGAGAACTCATAAGCAAGGTCTTGAAGCATGTTTACTGATGGGCTATATTAAAGGTTGCAAAATCATAAGAAAGTAGCTTCAATCCTAGACAACAACATACTGCACCTAATCCCATGCCTTAAGTGGAACATGAATGGTTAAAGAGTCCTAAGTGACCATTGGATGGTAGCGTACGTACGGTGTTCATATTTTGTTAGTAAGAACCTTATTCTAGAAGCCATCCATGATTTTTGAAACATTCTTTAAAAGTGGTGCATCAAAAAATTTCTTATGAGAAGTTACTTACCAAGTCCGATTTTTGGTTGAGGCATAGAGCTTAAGAGTTCATTCTTAACATACCTCTACACTCCTCTATAAATTGCGTGTAAAATCATCCCTTTGGGGCATAATATAAGCTTACCTAAAAGAGTGTACCTTCTTAGGGTGACTTGAATGATGCATGCCAAAGTTATTTTATTGGCATCAAACACTTTGCTTGATTTTAAAATGAACACATCAAAACAATCATTGAACTTGGTTATCAAAATCACAAACCCTTTGGAATTAGTGTGAATACCTTTGAAAAGGGCCCTATATATGTACTCCTTAAAATATATCTTAAACAAATATCTCTAAAGGTTTCTAAATATTTATGCTTACATTTCAAGTCATACTTAGACCAAAGTCAACAATGGGAACTATGGTTTTTGTATCTTGAATTTCACAAACTTTGATCTTTTATGGAAAGAAACTTGCCTGAACTATAGACATTTAGAGTCAAATTGTTTTGATTGTTGTGTTGTGTTATATCACTTGAAAGAATTCTCAAAACAAATAAGATCAAACAAATACATCAAAAATTGCAAACTTGTCAAAACAGAAATTGGAAAACAAACCTACACACAAATCGCTATTGTTGTTGTTTTTTCTACTTTTGACCTTAAAAATATTGTAGTTGATCCAAAATAGGCTACTATTGCTCTTTGGATTATGATAGTGACTATTAGAAACTTTGTCGCCTTTGACAAACAAAACATAGTTGACATAACATTACCACTATTGATCTTACCAATTCCGCACTTGACCTAATTTTTTAGCCATAGTTGATCTAAATTTTGCCACTTTTGACAAAAACTACCACTTTTGTATTCATTGTTTACCAGTCAGAAAAATTTGCAATAGAGGTTGCTTTTGCTAAAATCTATCGTAGTTGTCACAGAAAAATTTTCCGCTATTGACACAAATAGAACCGCTTTTGCTAAAACTTATCGCTATTGAGCCTTTTGTTACCAGTTACAAACTAAAACAAAGACAACTACTGTTGTAAAGATTGTCATTTTTGCCTTATTTTCTAGTAAAAATCAGAACTGATCCTAAATTGGTTAATCTTTTTACCTTTTGAGAACGAAATAGTTAGACTTCGAAAACACGTCATATCTACATCAGTCCATATCCATTTGCAAAATCAAACACCCTATCCTAGTTTTATGATTCAAAATCAAAACACAACTTGGATTATTCCTTCACTCTTGATTTCTAAGATATCAACATTTGCTTGCATCTCAAGGCGCCGTTCAAGTAAATCTTCAAACATATCCTCTAGAAAAATGAAGTGAAATATCGGTCCAAGCTTTTCAAAATTTTGAATCCTACAATTAGCATCATTTCCAAAAAATTCACCAACATCACTCACTTTATGGCCATTTGGCATCCTACTACCCCAATTCACCAGCTAGATCTTATGGCACCCATTGTACAACCAAACCTCATGTGAATTGAAGGTGAATAAATAGACATTGTCAATAGTATGAGAAGTTTTGTGTTTGAAAAAATGAAACACCAACTCAGTGGAAAAATGTAGCTAACATCCTAGATAAAGAAGAACAAAGAGTTGATCTTGCAATCAAAAGGCTAGTATTACCACCTCCTACATGGAAATATAAAGTCTTAGCTTACCAAAACACCTTTAAATGAAAAATCCCAAAAATACAACACCATTTCTTTAAAATAGAGAATCCCAAAAATATAGCAACATTTCATTCCATAGTTAAAAATCACAAAACTTTCACAAAGTCTTGGCACTTGTTTATGACAACTACACAATCTCAACACGGAAAAAAGATGGAAGCCAACAATAGTAGCTCAAGTGCACCAAAAACAAACACTACCATTGAGGAAACTTACACATGGTGGTATAAACCAAGTGACCTTACAACTCCTCAAAAGGAACCCACATTCAAATCAAACCAAGATCAGCCCCCTAGTGAGGCGAAAGTACTTCTTGGGCATCAAGGACTTGCAAAACAAAACCAACTTCATGAGTCTCAAACCTATGTTGTAGAAGAAGAGGATAGTGATGAGGAACTTACTGAGGAAAGACTCAGAGAACATTCCCAAAATCCTAAGAGGTAAAAGATTATGGATAAGATGCTTAAGCTAAACGCAAACCAATATTTCCTCACACTCACGAAAAAGTGGTGCTAAACTACCCATTGAATTCAATGTGGACATGCTAAAAGATCCAAATCTTATCCCACTTGGAGATCAAACGGTAGTTAAACAAGTTTTGAAACCAACCATGAACACCAAGATACCACCATTGTTTTCACAAAATAATGATCTAGTGCAATCCAAGGATAACCCATTGTTTAGACCATCATCCATAATTGAACAAGCAATTATGGCACAACAATATCAAGGAAACACATCTTAAAATGTGCCACAACATAATATGATGAAAGATATGGGAAATATTCCAATGGACCAACAAAGTGGTAACCCATCACAAGGGCAATTCATGACATAAAACACCTCATACATTAACCTTTCCAACAACTTACAATATCAACAAGGGAAAAAATCATAAAATCAACCATAACAAGGTTTACCCTCAATGTAGTATCAAGGTAACCTTCAACCAAATCAACCACAACAAGGTTTAACCTCAATACAGTATCAAGGTAACCTTAAACCAAATCAACCACAACAAGGTTTACCCTCAATGCAATATCAAGGTAACCTTGAATCAAATCAACTACAACAAGGTGCGCCACAAAAAAACTACCAAGGCAACCTTCAATAAAATCAACAACAAGATGTACCACTATCACAATACTAGGGCAACCTTCAAAATTCCTAACAACAAGGTGTACCATCAACGCAATATATAGGTAACCTTCAATAACATTCACAATAACATGATGTACTACAAATGAACTATCAGAGTACACCCCAAACACAACACTTTGTTCATCAAACCCAACATCAAAAACATCAACATAAACAAGGAGGACCACAAAATTAGTACCAAGGAACACCTCAAGGTCAATATCAGGGTACATAGCAATGACCCAACCTACTTTATATGTAGCAAGGACCTAACATACCTTATGTGCAAAATGGCCCTCCAAATCCCATGATTACATGATATTTTATTTACGATCAAATGAATGTCATGGGACAACAAACTACAATACCCAAAATCATCAAATAAGCACACCAAACAATGACATAAATGTGCAACTTCAAACACTCAATCAAAGGATATCAGATATACAAATTGGAAAACCTGAAAAGAGTTATGCTCTCCAAGACATTTGTTTATATCCATTTGATCAAAATATATCCATGGTACCTTTCCCCAAAGGCTTCTAAATACCAAAATTCAACAAGTATAGGGGGAAAGGAGATTCAATTGAGCATGTACATGAGTTTTTGGTATCTTGCATAGAACTACAATGAAACAACACCTACTTGATGATATTTTTTCCATGGAGTCTCAATAGGCCCACTATATACTAGTTCTTGTGCTTACCTCCAGGTATCAAAACATTTGATGAATTATCAAATAAGTTTATCAACCACTTCTCATATAACATATATCAAGACATTATGATCACAGACCTTTACAAAATCAAACAAAGTCAAGGTGAATCATTTGCCTCATACCTACAAAGATAGAGACACAAAGCAAGAAAAATCAGGTGGCCCATTCCAGAGAAACAACTTGTTGATGTCTTCATCTCCAATGTGCATCCAGATATCAATTACAACCTCATAATACTATGTCCAAACAATTTTGAGGAAAATATTGAAAAGGATATACTTATCAAAATATCTCTTATTGCACAAGGAACAATCAAACTTTATAATCCAAAGGATCAACCCTCTACTTCAAATGACAAACCCAATAAATGGGCGAAAAGCAAGAACATAACCAATGATGGAGTAGTTGACGCTAAGGTTGTACATAATGTACAAGTTCCCAATAGGCCACAAAATCAAGTCCAAACTGCATACAAAATTATCAATAGACCAACCAACCCAATTACCAACAAAATAATCAACTTAGTTATCCACAAAATAATTCACAAAACAACCAACAACAAGGATAGGATAACGAAAGAAGACCACCTTGGTAATATGACTAACCATGAAGAAATTTTACTCCTTTGGGAGAAACCCTTGAGGTCATTATGCACAAAATAGTCCAAAAGAACCTCATCACAATAGATGACAGACCAAATTATGAGGAACCCAATTTCAAACCCCCTTGGTATAACGAGGATGACAGATGTGAATTTCATAAAATCAAGGGGCATACCACCAAAAATTGCATGAGACTCAAGAATATCGTGCAAGATATAATCGAAAAAGGGGAAGTGGACATCAAACCTCGTCTTGAAAATAAAGACCTCAAGATTTACAAGGATCTAATTCTCCACCACTCTAGAGGAAAAAACAAAGGAAAAGAACAAGATTATTGAAAGGCCACCTTCTCTTATGGTGAGGATACCATTCTAGGACATATCCCTTGTGATGATCATACCATCTATATGTTAACCATAAGGGGTAGAGATACTAAATGTAATGTGACTACCCGAAGGGGAAGAGTAACCATCAAAGGAGAACCAACCCAAGTAAAGGCCACAAGTAAGCCATCAATTGACTATAGCATTGTGGAATAACTTAAGAAAAATCTCGCCCTAATCTCCATCCTTGAGCTTCTAAAGTTGTCACTAGCACACAAAGAGATATTGGAGAAATCCCTTGATGAAACATCAATCTCAAACACCCTTGATCCTAATCAGTTTCAAGCCATGGTTGGCAATATCACGTCCACTCGCCATTTAGTCTTTTCTAAGAAAGGCCTTCCACAAAAATCCTTTCACAACCAAGCTCTTTATTTAGAGTTGGGTGTTCACAAACACAAAGTAAAGAGGGTACTCATAGATAATGGTGCATGCCTAAACATTTGTACCTTAAAATTTGTGAAACAACTAGGATACTCTTATGATGTCATAGATAAAAACAAGAGCATTACCATCAGAGCTTATAATGACACGAAGCACAATTCAGAAGGCACAATCAGGCTACCTGTTCAGATAGGAACAAAAATAATAGAAACTACTTGTCAAGTACTCGATCTCAAGCTTCCATACAACCTTATTTTAGGTTGACCATGGATACATGCTTTGAAAGCAATACCATCTACATTCCATCAATGCCCAAAGTTTCCTCATGACAATAAGGAGATTACAATATATGCCAATCCCAAACCTTTCCATTATTGTGCTAAATTGGAAAAAAAGTATAGAAAAATATAGCAAATACCTAGCAATGATATATCTTTTCATTCCTTCTCATATGTTGACCCGACATCACTAGCTTCATCCTCCACTACACCATCACAAATTGAGGTACCTAAATTTGATACCAAGATCCAAGTGCTTGACAAGGTTAATGAAAACTATCATTTCAATAAAGCCTTTTGCATTGGAATGCTTCCCCCAACACCAAAGTTTTATGGAGGGCCAAAGGAGATCAAACATGTTCAAGCAATGACAATGCTAGTCAAACGCACAATATTTACCATGTGGGGAGATATGAAAGATGATGACATATTCAAAGAGGACCTCTTGTCCATGATCTACAAAGAATAATAAGAAGAACTAAAACAACTTCAACCCTTTCCCATTGATCCTAGTAGTAAAGGGTATAAGATGGCTAAACAAATTGGATACATTGGAAAAGGTGGCCTTGGGTGACACAAACAAGGCAGATGGGAACCTATTAAAGTGGAACAAAGAAAGAAGAACATGGGACTAGGCTATGGTTCGATAGACATGGTTACTCCAAACATCAGATATACCTCTTTTGAGAAAGGATCTCCTTCTACTGACATTAAGACATTGGATACCTACCATCTTATAAACAATTATTTACCAATTCAGAACCTATTCGAAAGCTTTAGCATAAGTATAGTCCCTACATGACCTAGCAGACCTATACTTAAAGACTATACTTATGAAACAAACTCTAACAAGTATGGATGATATTCCCTCACTTTTAGTGACAATGACCTAGATACCTAATGGGAGAATGATACCAGAGCTATATTGACCATTTTTACAACTTCCATAAGCTTTATAGATAACGATGATAGCCTACCCCTCTACTACCAATAATTAATAGATTGGGACCAACAACATCATACACTTGTTTTGGATCAATTCCAGAACGATGAAGCTATTGGAAAGTTTATGGGACTTCGAACCAGTATACCATTAGGAGATCATAAAGAAAGGTTTGTCATGGAAATTGAATATGAAGCATATTTTGGAGGGGAGATTGTGTCCTCTAGTTGCAAAATTGAAAATGACAATGTAAAAATCAAAATGAGATCATGTAGGGAAAACCGCGATGTGGCTCTAGCGGATCTTGAAAAATAATAATAAAGGATGAATCTAAGGGTGAAAACCTCTTTGAGGTGCCTACAGATGGAGGCTTCAATCTCCCCATTTCTGAATATCAAGAGAAATTGACACTCCTAGTTGAAGAATCTGAATTTATCAATGTTAGCATAGTAGGAACACCCAAAATCACATATCATGTAGCATCACTTGATCCTGAAGAAAAGGTGAACTTCTAAACATTTATCAATGAAAGGAAAATAAACTTTGCATGTACATATGCAAACATGCCAGGACTAGATACAACATTGGTCATATACCACCTAGTTGTATTTCTTGGAGCTACACTCATCAAGAAAAATCTATGAAAGATGCATCCATAAATATCACTTTTGGTAAAAGTAGAACTACAGAAACTACTAGATGTGGGATTCATCAAACCAATTGATTATCTTGAATGGGTTTCGAATCTAGTACCAGTATCAAATCCCATAGGGGCATAAGAATCTACATGGACTTCTGAGATCTAAAAAAGGCTTGCCTGAAGGATGACTTCCCTCTTCCCAACATAGACATGATTGTAGATCTAATTGCAGGGCATGAAATGATATCACTAATGGATGGATTCTCCAGATACAATCAAATAAAAATATCCCTTGACGACCAACATAAAATGACATTCACTTGTGCATGGGGAACCTTCTACTGGAATGTCATGCCATTTGGTCTAAAGAATGCAGGGGCAATCTATCAATGAGAAATGACTACAATATTTCATGATATGTTGCATATAATTATGGAAGATTATGTGGATGATATACTAGAAAATTACATCAAAAGAGAAGACCATTTGACCAACCTATCAAAACTATTTGAAAGGCTTGAACAATACAACTTGAGGCTCAATCCAAAGAAGTGTGTATTCAAAGTAACATTTAGAAAACTACTAGGGATCATAGTATCAAGAAGAGGCATTGAAGTAGTTGAGGAGTCTAAAAGGGAAACTATAGTCCATCAAGATATTCATCACGCATTTGGTAGACAAGTGTCATCTGTTCACCCATCTACTACACAAAGAAATCACATTCAAATGGGATGGTAGATTTGATCAAGTATTCCAATGGGTCAAGAATTATATACTCACTCCTCTAGTATTAATGCAACCAATTCAAGATAAAGGAATGATCCTCTATGTATCTACAACACAAGCAACATTAGGATATTTCTTAGCACAACTAGATGATAATAATAAGGAAAGAGCGGTCTATTACATCAACCAAACATTGGTGGGCTATGAATTGAACTATTCACCCATAGAAAGAACATGTCTATCTATCATCTTTGTGGCATATAATTTGACACACTACATCTTGAATAGACAAGTAAAGTTGATCTCAAAAGTAGATCCATTAAAGTACCTATTAGCAAAAGTAGCTCTAACAAGCAAGATTGCTAAATGGGTAATGATATTGAGTGAGTTTGACATAGAGTACATAGATAGGAAATATTTCAAAGGAAAAATCATAGTAGATCAACTAGAAGAAGCACTGATGGAAGATCACCATCCTCTCTCAAAAAAATTCCCAGATGAAAGCATACTACTAATAGAATAGACAAGTCATTGGACCTTGTACTTTGACAAGTCCCACACTCAATATGGCTCAAGAGCAGGTATCTTATTTCTCACACCATAGGGAGATTATATACCCAAGGCTTACAAAATTGCTTTCTCATGTACAAATAAAATCTCAAAATATGAAGCACTAATCACAAGACCAAAATAGCCATAGAATGGAGGATAAAAGAACTACAGGTTTATGGAGACTCTCAATTGGTAATCAGACAAGTAAATCATGAGTATCCAACAAAGGATGACAAGTTGATTCCATATAAAAGAATGGTGGATAGTCTCAAACAATATTTTGTCATCATCACCTTTGAATAGGTTCCTCAAATCAACAAAAGAGCAGTCGATGCTATGGTAATGATAGGTTCACTTCTCAATATTCCATGAAACATTCCTAAGTATGAATTCCTTATGGAGCAACTACTCATACCAGCGTTCGATAACCCAAAATCAAAACTGGTTTAGGATATTATTGGTCCTAACTCACCATGGTACCAAGACACATTTGACTATATACAACATGGTATCATCCCTCTTGATTTAATGCCAAGCCAAAAGAAGACCTTTATCTGTAGAACCTCCTGATTCACCATCTTAGGAGCCACCCTATATCAAAAAAGTTTAGAATGTACATTAATCCAATGTCTTAACACAAAAGAAGCAAAAATTTCCCTACAAGAGGTACATGAAGGTATTTGTGGGTCCCACTCAAGTGGACCTAACCTAGTACAAAAATTGCTAAGAACAAGGTACTATTGACCCTCCATGGAATAAGAATGCATATAGTACTCTAGAAAATGTAGTTAGTGTCAACAATATAGTGAACTTCTTCACACACCAGCAGAGGAGCTAAGACCTATCACAACACCATGGCCTTTTTCGTAGTGGGGATTAGACTTGGTAGGTAAGATATCTCCTGCTTCATCAAATGGGCACAAGTTCATTATTACTACAATTGAATATTTCACAAAGTGGATAGAAGTAATTCTATTAACATACATCACAAGGAAACAAATATCAAAATTCATCTTGAATTATCTGATCTGTCGATATATAATTCCCCAAACCATCATAACAAACAATGAAACCTTGTTCAAGAACCAAGATGTCCATGAACTTTGCTCTAAGTTTTCTATCCAACATAGATTCTCAATGCCCTACTATCCCAAAGGAAATGGTCAGGTTGAAGTGTCTAATAAAACCATCCTGAAAATACTATTTTTTTTTGTTAATGATGCTAGCCATGATTGGAATTTACAACTAAGCCCATCCCTATGGGTTTACCAAACCAAAATTTGTACACCTACAAGTGCCACACCTTTTTACATGGTCTACAGATTTGAATTTGTCTTACCTATTGAAGTTGAAATCCCCTCACTGTAGGTATCCCTGAAAGGCATGCTCAGTAATGAGGAATATTGGGTGTCTAGATTGAATGAGTTGGAACTCCTAGATTAAATGTGCTTGAGTGCATTAAACCATCTTCAGGTTTATCAAAATTGGCTCAAACAAAGCTACAACAAAAATATCACAAGTAGAAACTTTCAAGTTGGTGACCTAGTACTAAAAGAGAATCAAAAGATCCAATTGAATCAGGATGGGAAGGGGAAGTTTGAACCAAACTGGTTAGGTCCATTCATCATCACAATAAGCTATGTCTTTGGAGCTTATCAATTGGATACTCCTGAAGGAGAAGATTTAGCTGAACCACTGAGCAACAACCATCTTAAAAAAATTTATACTTGAACACATTAGAGTATCCTAGCAAAAAGCAAAAAAAGCAAAAAATATCAAAAACCAAGAAAAATAGTAAAGAGAAATAAAACGGTCTTTAAGTGAAAACCACTTTGTGGCACTTCTAGGATAGGTACTATAGTGAAAATCTAGCAAATAGACACTAAATTTGAATAAGACTTGCATCATTATCTATCAGTACTATTCGGAGCATCTACCAATTTGTCCCATAGTAAAATGAGCACAATAACCATAGCTCAATGATTGATTCAATGTTGAACATTGCTGCACCATCAACATCCATCTCCCCTATTGAAGGTAATCTTGTCTCAAACTGGGTGAAACTTCTCAAAAATGGTAGTGGATTGGATCCTTGTAAATCCCATCATGGTCGAAAACTATCAAAATCAAAAAACATCTAGAAAACAAACAAAATAAAAAAAAAGTCGAAAATAATCAAAATCCCCCAAAAATGTTATGCTTTGAGTCAAAACCAGTCGAACTATGTGGTCTCTGCATGTATAATATAGGTAAGGCTTATCTAGCCCCTGAGGCCTTGGGCATCTATCATGCTTTCTTTTTAACTTCATAAAAAAATCAAAATTCAAAAAAATAGTCAAAAACAGAAAAGTCAAAAACATGTTCTTATAAAACCAAGTGAACTATGAGCCTCTATGTGTATAATTTAGGCAAGGGAATCATACCTAATGAGCCACAGAGGTCATAGTTAGTCCCCCAAAATTTCAAAACAAAAAGAAAACATTCAAATATCTTATCAAAACCAAAAACATTCATAAAAAGTTAGAAACTCCAAAACATATCAATCAATATAGTTGAACTATGATGTCTCTATGTTCATCACGTACACAAGGCTAATCTCTAATCATCCCCTGAGGCACTAGTTTAGTCACTTTAGGTCCCCTTTTTTGTTTCTAAACTTCTCAAAAAAACAAAAAAATAACATCAAATAAACTTAGAAAAATAAAAAATGTCCTATCTCCATGGTCACCTCCCCATAATAAACTCTTCATCCATAGTAAAAAATTGTCACCATCACCCTTTGACAACACAAACAATAAACAAAATATACATCAAAATAAAAAAATCCAAATTGAAGATCAAAACGATTAGACAACAATTAAGTGAAAACAATGCCTAAGTATAGACTACCATACCCATTTGAAAATCATATCAACAATCCTAAACATGGGTCTTAACAGATAAAAAGTTCCTACAATAGACATCATCAATGGATTTCATTATGAAACATCAGAAAAACTATTGCAAGTGATACTGCAACATTGTTTATCTTATTTATAGTCTTATCTTTTTTATTTATCTTAATACCTCATTCCCAAGATCTCTTGAGGATGTCCATAAGGATTTAGAGAAGAAGGAATGGTGTCATTAACTGTCAATTTATGTTGGTTATGTTTGTAAGATGTTTTTGTGATACTACCACAATGAATACTTGCTTTGTTTTGTGTATGGAATTTTGTTTTGAAACAATTCGTGTAGCAATTGCATATTAGGTATTACATACCTCTCTGTGTAACTGGTCTGAAAATTCTTAACACAACTCAACCATATACTCTAATAAGGTTCTTGTATGTCTAGTATAAGCAAGAATATTCTTTGTGTGCTGATTCAAATTCCATGCAATGGATACAAAGCCAGCTTGGTTGTTAATACCATGGTGCATCGTGTATGTTTACTACATCAAAAGGATTGTTAAAATATATGAAGCCTCTATGCAAATAAAAGCAAAAATAATAAAAAAAATTAACAACATCAAATTTCTATCGATCTCTAAACCATCCAACACTTCTTCTAACTAACAACTCCAACCTGCATCAAAATATCATTAGTACCACATCCATCATGCATCCACATTATCATCACTACATATCATGATCATAATAAAGCAATAAACCATCACGCATCATATATCAACATAAATCATATACATAATAAATCATTATTCATCACATAGACATAATAAATCCTTCATCCATCCACATCATATGCATACATCATAAAAGTACAAAAACATGAACATGCATACATCATCATCCATAATCATCACATAACACATAATAAAGCCGAATCGGAACATGGTATATCTCATATGTCATCAAAACTAAGAATGGAATAAACATCATAAAGTAACATGTGTGATATCATAATACAAAAAATACATATATACGAGGCTCATTTGGGCCAATGAATGTATATACAAGAAAACATTTCTACAACATAAGTCTTTGATGCAATGAACATCATAATAAATTAAGTAATAATCAACCCTGTTGCTCATCCTACCTAGGAGGAGGTTTCTCCCCATCTTAGGGTGGAGATCGATGTAATTGCTTACTCTAATGAGTAGAAGGTTGTGGCATGACTAACAATTGATCCGACTACCTAACTTACTGATTGCCTGACTCGGCTTCACTGATAGTTGTATTAGGCTCACCAAAGCAAGGATTTCTTCATCCTCTAGGAATAGAAACCTCATAAAAAATCTAGTAGTAGGTACTCTCTCTCATGAACTAGTCCTTCTCTACTCTAAGGGCATCATGCTCTGCCCTGAGGGTATCCCTCTCAATGATCACATTTTGTACCTATGCATTGATAACATAATGTCACCTAATCTCGGTATCCCACTCTACCCTGAGCATGTATCTATCCTACCTGAAACCATCTCTCTCTTGTCTCACAACATCTCGCTTCATAGTCAAGGCTGCAACCTATGCCTCAGCGGCCTATCACCATACAATCTCAATATCTCTAGCTACAATCAACTAGCAATCTAAGCTGCCACCACTGCATCCCTAGGTGGAGGAGGAGGTCCCAGTGCCATTGGTTGATCCTGCTGCATAGGATCATCTTGCTCATCCTGCTATCTGTCCCATCTTGCTCTATCAAGCTACTCAACAATGATCCTGAGTTGTTGTCTCTCACCCATGCGGTCAGTAATATTTTCTCTACTAACATTTGGTGCACCACCAATAGGATCTATAAATCAAAGAGGAAGCTGACAAGCCCACCACTGATCATAATCAGGTGTAGTACGTGGATTTGTAGGTCCTACAAGCCACCCCCATCCAAATGGGTCAAGTTCTCTAAAATCTACTACTATTGCATTAGAATCATCTTGGAGCCCCCACACCCTAACCTCTCGGGTGGTCCTCCCAAACCGAGCATGGTAAAAATAAAAAAAATGTGTTTAACGCTCGCCAAATTGGTGAAGAACTCAATTAGGTAAAATAAAAGAATGAACACGACCGATCAACCAATGAGTCTGCCAAAAAAATGGAAGTTGCTCTTGATCATCATGCCACACATCATAATCTAGCCATGGCCTCCAAACAAAACCAAGCATATCATCAATAACATGATGCCAATAAGATAGTTGTCCAAGCCAATTGTAGTGAAGAAAATCACCATATCTATAAGAATATGGATCCTCTGGATCTTGATCTAGGACATCGTGAGGTCTCATCATGGGGATGTGCTCCTAGGCCCACACATGTAGCAATGTAACACCAACATAAATGGAATTGCCTCCCCAATAGGCAACCTCATGCATGTCTCTATATAGATATGCAAGGGGACATTGGCACCATGCATACCTAGCACCATGCTTGAACATCTATTCAATAAATATAGCCCAACCAAATAGAAACTGTATACCTCACCGATGAGGAACATCAAGCCTCGTGACCAAAACACATAGAACTAAAGAAACAGGATCTGCATTGCCAACGAAAGGAGATAGGTCTATCTCTGACTCCACAACCCAAAGATTCCTGACACTAAGAAGTCACCGCATAGTATGGGTACCCTGTCTAACACTATAAGTAGCAAGCTCTCTATGAATTAGAATACAAAGAATCCTCCATACATCCTCCAAGGTGATGGAGGCCTCGCTAGTTGGAAAATGAAAAAGACAATGACTAAGAGTGTTGTCTCTTCACAAGGGTGGCCGTCATCGTGTGGTGACATCTAATCGTCTGCATGTAGCACATGTGTCGAAGTCCAAAAAAATTTAGGAATCCCACTCAAGCTAATGGAAACTAGTGATCAAATCAAACAACTCACACAGTCATCGCTCTCTCGAGTAAAGCGGTTTGAGAACCGCTTGCAAACATTTGACCCATGACATTAAAAATTTGCTATGAAATCATGAAACAAACCTAAGCTTGCAAAAAACTAGTTAAAACTTTCAAAAGCAAGAAAAGTGGTTACTTTTTGTCAAAAGCGGTCAAGAATTTCAATAGCGGACCTGTTTTTGCCAAAAGTGGTCAAAAAATGAAATAGCAGTACAAATGATAAAAGAAAAAAATATTCTCAAGAGCGAACATATTTCACAATGATGACCATTTCACATGAAGAAAGTCAATAGCAAAGATTTTAAACGAAGGAGAAAAAAGAAGAGAGTATCAAGAGAAAAAGTGAACATTTTAATCAAAGGTCATAGAAGAATGTAAGAGTGGTACATTCACAAACATCAAAAGTGGAAAGAAAGATGCAAAAGTGTAAAATTCATGAAACTATCACTATCACCTAAAAAATTTTCATGCATTAATTACTCAAAAATGGAAAGACGAAAATAGGAAAGGAGAGGGTACATACCGCCACACCGATGCCAGCAGGCCTCCCAAACTCACGAACCGCCTCTATGTGATGTGGGGCTCCTAAAATCCTTGGCATCATGACTCGACAATCACAAAATCAAGGAATCTAGAGACAAGAATTTACTAAGCACCGAGAATGCAAATGAGGTAAATTAAACCCTAATTACCTATTTTAACTCCCTAAACCCTAATTTTTTCGCCTAAGAAACACTTCTAGGTTGAAATTAGGAGCTCCTGAGAACATCTAAACTGCAAACAAGGGTCATATAAGCTTAATTTTTTGTCCTTTATGCATCTTAATTGAAATAAAACATTGTCACGAGCCTAACCTAAAAAATGATTTTCTTGACCAACCTCTCGAGGGGGCAGCCTAACGTCCTACCATATTTTTGCTGACCATCGAGGCATAGTGTGGCATATAATTTTTTAAAAATCTTGATCTTAACATCGAATTCTTGGAAACAAAGCAACCAATACTTTGTCTCAAAGAGGGGAAAAATGTAGACATGTAAAAATGACCTAACACTTATCACACATTCTAAATGATATTTTCTCATCTTTGACATCATTATCATGTAATATGAGTGCATTTCACATCATTTACATCAAAACCCTAATTTCCTCTATTAATTAAATAATTTGTAAATTATTTAATTAATTCACTATTTTATCATTTATCTAATTTGTATCCCTCCTTATTAATTAAATAACATCAATTATTTTATTATGTCACTAATTTACACTATTCCCTTAAATCAATTAAATTATTATCAGTTAATAGTGTCATTAAATCACTTTCCCCTATAATTGAATAATTAAATTTATTATTCAAAAATATCATCCAAAAAGGTCAACAAAAAAAAATACAACTTTGTTTTCAAAAGTCAAACATGACTTGCATGTTCAACTCAAAAAGCTTAATTAATTAATTCAATTAATTAATTACCCTCACCCACTTTTATGATTGAGCAAAGTACGATCCACTGATTGCTTACTCTGATTGGCTAACTGATTCATCCATTTCTGAACTAATCCATCTATTCTTCAATCCCACTGAAAGCTCAAAATAATTTCCTCAATTCCATCTATTAGGCAATCCGTTTCCTCTGATTGGTCAATTAACATCCTTTAATTGATTCAATCAAAGAAGCTAACTGAGTAATATAATTCTTCGCAATAACTTTCAACCATTGATCTTGATTCAACATTGCTTAATCTTGCACGTTCATCTCGAATCGTAAAATCTATATAACAATCCTCTTCATCCTCAAAAATGATCGGAGAATTGACATCTTTTTCACAACGAAGTAATGCTAAATTGATAATTGATTTCTTGAGAGATTTTAGACACATCTTCGGCCACCATTCACACACATTGAATATTTTTGCAAGTGCATAATGGAGGCTCCAAATTGATACAACACAATTCAACATCGTTGTGAATACACTTCAACATGAGATGGGTAACAATATAGTTAATTGAATTCTTTGTATGCTTTTTGATTGCATTGCTTAATTTCATTGAATTTAGTAATCTTGTATTATTTATTTCATGAGTAATGGGTATGGAATCCATATTTTGTTTGGAATAAATCTTTTTTATTTCATTTGTGTTTGATTTCCTTATGCTTCTCGATTTCCCCCTTACATAGAAAGAATGGTCCTAGGCCACTTCATTCTTTATTTAACCAATTTGGATCTTGTTGATCTTTAAAAACTGTATGTATTATTTAGATGATTCGGTTTTCATGTAAAAGACTATATAAGTCTCTTTTGTGTATTGAACATTTCCAACTTTTATGAACAAAGCAATATAATACTGAAAATATTACTGTTTGAGTTAAATGTAAGAGCTTGTTGATTATTCTCTTCAATCAGCTGACTGGGAGGCAAGGCCCACTCTTTCACCACTAGTTGAATTTACTTTTAGGTTGTTTTGTGAGTATGATTTATGTTCAGTGATTGTTATTTATCTCGTGAACTTAATTTCTAGAATTTAGATTTATTGCATAGTTCTTGTTTCCAAGTTCCACAAGTCCTATCACTAGAATTAACAAGTCCTATCACTAGAATTTTGTCAATGCAAACTGTTGTAAATTCATGAGTCTTTTAATCTCAAAGAGAACTAGTATTGTTTAGTTAGAGTTGAGTTAGATATAACCAAATTTTATGTACATTAAAGGATTTTGTTTGAGATGTTCATTTAAATCATTTGATGGTTTCAAATGTTTGCTTTAAGGGTACAATCTAGGAGTGTTCTTTCTATTATTCTTTCAAATAATTTAGATTTGATTGTTTTGCATTTCAATCCCACTTAACTTGGTAATTTCACCCCTTTGGTACACAACCACAATGCCTTTCGGGAGCTTAGGATCCCCATATTGACATCTAGGAACAAATTGAGGAAGCCAACACAAATAGTTAATTCAACCAATTTGATAGAATTACAAGGATAGTTTATCCCCAATATTGATCCATAGTTTTGTCCAAACAAAAGCATTAACTGATTCAAATGGAAGTTTCTAAAAAGCATTGAAGAGTGACCCAGTCAAGAGGAAAGTCAAAATATTTCTACACAAAGTCTCTTAACATAGATGAACAGTTCATTGAGTCTGGTGGGTGGTGTTTGAAATCTACCTTCTTGCAATTTGACTAAGTCATCACTAGTGTTGCCTTGGATATTATTTCCACTTGAGCACCAATTGGAAGAATAATTTTGAGAGGGAATTTTACACAAAGATTTATTGTCGCCTAAGCATGCTATTGAATTAGAACAATCTTTCATGAAGGCATATAAATTACCATGTTGTAAGTGCAAGATAGGCGCATATTATTGTGTTGAAACATCAAGCAAATTTGAAACTAAAGCCTACATAGAGGTGAATAGAGAAGAGGTCATAGATGTATTATGCAATGATAAATTCCTCTTCAAACATTATGGAGGTCATGACTCGGAGTATGGCTCAATGAGAGCCCTTGGAGATTTGTGTGAGGGGCATTGCTAAGATTTTGGTGAGTATATCTCCCAAACAAAAGGCTCCAAAACAGGTTGATAGAGTGGTAAATAAGCCCATGATAGGTGTTGAGAATTTTGTTAAGGGCGCAACTAATGGAGGGTGTGTAGAGCTTGGCAAGCCCTTAATGAATACAACCTTGCAATCAATGTCCAACTACGAACTATGATCTCCACAAAAAACCATTTAAACTACTTGCAAATATACCACAAATAATAATAGTAACAACAACCAAAATATGACAAAATGGTCCATGAAATTCCTGCAAAGAAACCATGACGACCAAATTGGCGTAATGGGTAGAGGGCAATTCAACCCTCTGCTAATTTTTTTTTCAATTTTTGATAGAAATCCATATAGTACAAATTTGTATGGTAATATACCATACAAAAAGGTGTAGTTCCAAAAAAAATTAAAGTTATCATTTTCGTGAAGCAAAAAGTAATTCTTTGTTTCTCGAGCCTTATGAATGTAATGGTGATCTTTGTTTGGCTCCACAATGCTTCCTTGATAGGGCTAAAAACTTGATTTACCAAAAATTGAGAATGAAATTGCAATTCAATGCATTGATACCATATTGGAGTAGCAAATAATGAATGTAATATTCAAACTACAATGAAATAAATCAAACATAATGCAAAAGCCAAATAACTATCATAGAATGTGTAAAATACAATGATCACTCCTTTTTTATATAGAACAAGGAGGAGGTAGGAAGGTGAAATAAAAATATTGACTAACCCTCCAAGTGATGTCACACATGTAAAAAAATTGCGATGAGTGTGAAGGCATGTGCCAAGTGTCTATGAGGTGAGACAACTAAACCCCTAAGTGAACTTAAGCTAGTACGAAGAGGAATACTAGTTGTAGGAACAAGATAAATATAACTAGATGCATAAGGACACTTTTCACACTAACATCTAAATGTTTAATAGTATTCATTGTGAATTTCTTGTCCTCTTATTTGATATGATTAGGGTCTTGATGACCACTTTGCTCATTAGAATTGTGTGTGATATGATCATAGTCATTTATTTGATTGTCGATATTTTCTTGGGGACTAATTGTATCATCATAGAAGGTAGATTGTTTTGGATGATGGATATGATTATTTTGGATCTCTTGGTTGTGGATAACATAAATTTTTATGAGGATGTCTACTTGGATCTCTTGATCATAACTAGGATCATGATCATAAATGGGAGTATCTTAGATGGGTTGCTCTTGAATAATTTGACCTTCAATTTGGATAATTTGACCTTGACTTGGTTAAGGACATGTTTGAACCTCCTTTGAATTTGTTTCTTGACATAACTCTTAATTTAGGATGAATGTATAATTTTATTGGATATGATTGATAAGATTTGGATCATCATCAAATGGATTTGAACTTGAGCTTAGGATAAGAGATTCTTGAATAGCCTTAGTGGGCATTGATTTGGATGATAGTGATTGATTTTGGACAATGGTATGTGTTAGCAATTAGATATGCACCCAGTCAGATTTGCAAAAAATGGACTATCTGTTGCAACATTGAAACTCTTTCCAGACGTGGGTGGTCTATAAGGAAAGAGAATCTCCAGAGCGAGCTGGTTCTCTGTATAATGATCCTATTCTAAAATCTTCTTGGAAAAGGGATAGAGAGAAAAATAGAATTTAGGACTTATGATTTTGAAATACTTTTTAATATTGGATGATGAAATACTGACTATTCTGGATTTTCCTCACAAACAATGCTCAAAAACCAACAAAACTTCACAACCTCTCAAGAATAATTTCTTACATAAGTACTTTGCATGAAGGTATGTTCAAAACACAACATGCAACCTATATTTTTGCACTTTTTTTACATCAAACTACAACCTAGGACATAACAAGGATTTCTTAAACTGAAAATCACAAGAATAACATCAACTGAACTGTAAATGGACACAAAATTGATAGGTAGGAATGATGTTCTTTATTCACTGTAGGAGTATGCCAAAAACAATCCAACTGAGTACCAAAAACAGTTTCAGCTCAAAAATGTGTAAGAGCCAAAACAGACTGAACTTGAAAACCCTAAGTTTTCTTCAAAGATATATCCCTCAATACCCTAATCCGAGCTCAAAGAAAAAGCTCTAGGAAAAGGTCCCAAAAACTGTTCAACAAGTCAGCACAAAAGTAGATAATCACACTTTTTGCATGCATCAACTGTCAAGCCTCCAAAAAAAGCAAAAAACTACTTTTAAAGCAAGAAAACAACCTTATTTCTCCAACTGAAGATCCAAATCCAACCAAGGAAAAATGTCAACCTTAACTGCTAAAAATAGCAAGAAAACAAAGCAATTTATAAAGTATTGCTTTGCTTCTGCTTTACATGATGCAGTTTGTCTATTATTCCTTTTACAAATACATATTTTTAAAGAAAACTCCTGCATGCAACTCCTTTACAAAGCTTTGATTTTTCTATTAAAAATCATAAAATTACAATATTCCTCCCTCCTGGTCGCCAATATTCCTCCCTCCTGGTTGCCATTTCTTCTGGGACTACATGGTAAGCTGATTTTTCTTCATTATAAGGCTTTCTCTATTGTTTTGAAAGGAAAGCAAAGCCTCTTAAGGCTGCAACTTCTCCATGTATTATCTCTGATTTTCTTGCCCATTTCATTCTTCTATGTTACTCTATTTGCACAGGATCACTGTCTTTGGACTGGTAAAAATATATCCCAAACTATGAACTAGGTCGATGAAATATTTAAAGGATTTTTTCTTCTTGACACTTTCTAAATTCTGTAAAAACATCTCACAAACCCAGATTGTACTTTTTGAGATATGATGAAAACTCGACTTCTCCCACTGAAAAATCTGTATTTTGCATTTTGAAACAAACCCTCATGGGTATCTCCATTCTCTGAATGAACATGTTTATTTCTGCATTTTTATTTTTTTGTATTTGACATTAATGGAAAGACCAAATGAAACTTGAATGTTCCTTCACATACTTTTCGAAACCTTCATAAAATATGTGAAGTTAGCTCAAAAGTTGAAACAGGCTCCTTGTATCTGCATTTCTTTCTGTAAAAGCCCTGTAGCTGCATGATTATTGCATCTCTAGAAATTGGTCCACTTCTCGTTGTTCGTTCATTATGCTGCAAGATGCTTTAGCGCCAAAATTGTACTATGCTGCAGGAAGTTAAAAAGTTTGCTGCAGGAAGCTTTAAACAAAGATTTATTATGCTGCAGAAAGCTTGGATAGTTTAGATGATCATGATAATCATACTTCCTTCTCAGCCCACTTGTCAACTTAAGGGGCAACATGCCAAGCTCTACCCTTGTGGGAGCCCATTTTTCCCCACATGCTTGGTCATGTACTTCATTTGACTATAAATCATTTAATAACAAGTTCTGAAACTCTGACCCTCTTCTCAAAGCATAACTGTCATTTAATGAACTAAAATGAAGTGCAAAATAACACTCAAGCATATTCAAAACTAACTGCATTTCACTTTTAAATATAACAACATTTAAATTAGCTCCACCATTTCAGCTGTAGCAAAAAATTGGTAACAGTATGACTAGGAGGCTCTTTGATAAGTTGGAAAATATCACATGATGATGTTCGATAGGGAGGCATGATATTAGGATGCTCTTTTTCATGTGCAATGGGTTTGGGACTGAAAATAGCTTCACATGATGGCAATTGATCATGGATGGGCATGTGGCTAATATTTTAATTGTATGGTATTTTTTTTGGATAGCCATGGTATCATATGACCCTTGAATAGGCTTGAGTGAGGCAAAATCATTGGAATTGTTCTTTGTATTTTGATTTTGTTCCTTTGCTAGTAGTCCTTGAAGGAAATTTGAAAATTATGATTATGATTTGATGGAATTGGAATGTTGATTACTATTTTGGGTGGATGGAAATGATATGCTAGAGTGTAAAGAGGAAGATGAAGGATCTACATAGGGTGTGGAGGATATGGAGTACACACAAGAGAAACATGGGTTGGGCATAGATACCTTGATCTAAGTTGGTGGTTCCTTTATCAAAAGTATCATAAGGATAACTAATGGATGTAGGTTTAGTATAATGACATGTTAATTTGGTTTTGGTTGGGAGGTTCTTGCATAGTTGTAGGTGGGGGCTAACAATTTATAGAACATTTATGTGTAATAAGTTTGTTATCAAAGTTATTATCATCAAGATACTCATATTGATCTACAAGACTATCATCATCATCAAAAAAATATTTTTTACTTGATTGGGATAAAAATTTCATCTAATGAATGCATAAAGAATCACAAGTGCTTATATGTAACTAGGATGCTAGGATGAGTTCAATTTGACTATGATTTAACAAAAGGATGAACTTGGAAAGAATTATGTTTAAATGATAAGGTCGATAGGATAATGATCGGATTGAATGAGATGATTTGGTGGAGGATGATGGTTTGGTTTGGATTAAAAAGATCAAACTAAAACTAGATTTCAAGAACTTGGTTGATTGATGGATAAAATTGGATATCTATACTTAAGATAGGAAAATTATTAAGCAAGTTATAATGAAGGGGTGTTAATAGGATGAAGGTCTTAATTTCTATTTTTAGTTTAGATGGGTGAACTTAAGATGATAAAAGTATGAAATGGACAAGTCTTGAAAATATGAAAGATAAGGTAGCTTAGGGAACTATAGTTTGGATGATGGGTTATGGATTGGGATTGGTTTCAACCTATCAACAAGGGATGCTACAACCTTTTCAAAGTTCTATACACTTGATCAAATTGGTTTGACACTAAGATTTCATAATGAAAATTCAAGATTTGGTCCTATGATGAAGTGTAGGAAGATTCAATAAACAAAGTAGACACTGTGGTTTATGTGACAGGGTGTAAGGATAAATCACTAACATATCACAAGATACATCAGACACATGAAAAACCTATGATTATTCAAGTAGGTGTGTTAACTTAATATGGGCCCACACAATAAAATACCTCAAGATAGTGTAAGAAAACTATCTTTCAAGAGTTGATAGGTAGGGATCTAGTGGCACATGAGATCACCTTTTCCCTTTCTTTGGAGGCCTCAACATTTCCCCCAAAGAGTTTCTATATCTACTTAGGGAGGTACATGGTGAGTAAATTTAGGCTTGATACTAAGCCGTGCACCACACTAAGCAACAAATTAAAAAATATTATTCTACGATGCATAAGGCTAACTAGGGAGTCCTCTAAATACCTAAAGGGTACATGAGGTTGAATCTATGGATGAAAGGGAAAACTACAAAACAACAAGGAGTAGAGCTTAACCCACTCTCCACCTTCACTTCCCCAAGGTATAAAACTCTTAGGGGCTTAGTTAAGATTGACAAGATTCCACTTCCAAGAGGGGTGTATTTTGGTTTACTCCCCATCTTTATACTTTGTTGGAACATGAGAGTTGAGTTCATCCTCTAGGGTGATCAAATACTTAGGCAGGCCCTATAAAAGAATGATCCAAGTAGTTTTGGTCACTTAAGATCATACAAAACACAAGAGGAGAGCATACACATGTTGGGTTCCTTCAGACAACAATGAAAATAAAAGAGAGTAAGTGATGTTTTTGATCCTCGAGATCACACAATAGTATAAGAGGAGAGCATACATAACACTCACTCAAAGACACAACAAAAAAAGTTCATTTACCTTAGAAAAGCCAATTGTGCCTTATTTAGTGAGTTGATTGAATCTTTGACATACGATGTTGCAAAAGATAGATTAGTAGTTTCAAAAGATTAGTCTTGGACAAATGATTTTTTCTGCAAGAAATGGATTAGAAATAAAGATAAAACCCTTACAACAATCAAAAAATATAGTTATGATGCAATAAAATAAATTTAAATGTAAAAAGTATGCTCATCATAAGATTGAATAGTGCATTAAAATCATAGTTTTTAGGTTTCTACCACCTAGTCAACCCAAATTTGATTGTTTTTGTAATTTTTTGAACTCAAAATTTAAATACAAAGAATAAATCTTGATTAAATTTTAGTGAGAATTCTAGAAATGTAAAGAAATTAGAATAATTTATTGATTTGTTGTTTAAAAACCATATTTATGAAAAATAGTAAAACTAGCCCAAATTCCTCAAAAATGATGATCTAAGTCTAATTTTTGGACAATAATCTCCTTGAATAATCATCAAATTTCCATTAAAAATTGTATAAAAAATCCAAGTTGTTTTCAATGTACGATTAATTCTTCAAAAACCCTAAAATTGAAATAAATCACTCAAATTTGACAATGTGAATATGATTTTTGGAATAATTATAGATCTACATGTATAGGAGCGAATTTGCACACCATACACAAATTCCCTTTTACACGTCCTCACCTTAGAAAACCAAATACGAAGGAAAAATTCCACATCAGCAAGCTACCTTCCTTCCACTTGGCCCCTATTTTTCGTGTCGGTGGGGGAATATTTGTCGGGGACACAAGCACAATGTAGAAACATCTACACAGTGTGCTATCCTTTGTGACATATTCCTGCCTCTGGTGTCCATAGGGATGTTACATTCTCCATTGGGCATGAAGAGTAACGCCTCTATGTTGATCAACCGACAAGAAAATGACTCTTTCCCTCCCATTTTGGTCTTGAAATGCCTATCTTGCTCATTCAATCCATCCTCTTAGCAATTTCATCTCTTCACAAGATCTTCTTAGCAGTTCTTGATCTCTTGGGAAATTATCAAGCATTTTCTAGCATCTCTCTTCAGTCTCAAGCAACAGTTTGACACCCCATTGCAGCAGCAAAACTCCATCAACTCTGTAAAGCAAGTGTGAAGCAAGCCATTGTAACATGGGCTTGAGGTTTTGCAACACCTCCCTTCATCACAGTCGAGTTTGTGGCGATTGTTCAAGCCTTCTTTATCCTCCATTGGCTAGTGATCTCTTGGTGGAGGTGGTAACATTTCACTCCTCTCCTTTATGATTTGGTTGAGTAGCTATTTACTATTTTATAGTGTTATTCATGTACTTTCTTTCCTTATTTCTTTATCATATATTTCCTTCTTGTTGCTATTTGGCTGTCCGTGGAGGTGGAAACACCAAAACGAGGGTCTGATTGAGGCAGGCCCCTATACAACCCCAACAATTTTCCCCTCTTTCTTGTGTGTAGGTGGAAATACTTTCAGAGCTAGCTGGCGATCTGGCATCTCAGTGAGATTATCTTCATCACTCTAGCTTTCTTCTATTTTCTTTATCACATCTGTTTATACTTTTCCTACTTTATAATTATGTTTTGTTGCTTTAGAATTCATTAGCTAGGTCGTCATCTATTTTTCTGACGGTTCATACTATCTTTTTGGTATTTTGGTCATACGAATGCCAACACACCTAAGAGATGCCAGTGCGACGCGTTGTCATCCCAGAATCACGCTTTCATCCTCGAGCAGAGAGTTACTTGAGCTATAGTGTTGAACCCAAAAACTGGGTCGCCTAGCCCCAAATTAGATCTCAGGTCTATAGAGTGGTTGAAGGACCTTATAGTCCCCATCATTCTCATCCCTTATTTCAAAACACCCCTTTAGAGTGAGGTAAGTTAGAGCAACCCCCCGCTCTCAGCTCTTTGTGACCTTGAGCCTTGACGTGGTTGGTCCCCCTCTCTTACATTTTTGGTGAACTTGACATGAACCATTTTGGTTCCATTTTATAGCACTGAAAGTTCCTTTCTTGTGTTATAGGAGTGTTGTATGTGTGATTTTTGTGAGGCCTTCTCCTTACAACCTAACCTATGACCCCTAGTAGGCATAGTTGGAAGGTTCCGCAAATGTTGCACAATGAAACCTTAAGTGGTTTATTGTCCTATTTTGCAACCTTTGGGGGGATTTGTGAGAGTTTCATTTAGTGCACATGATGGCCTCTTTTCTGCATCAACATATCCCCTCTAAGCAACTTGTGAGTGGTGGCCCAGGTATAACCTTCACTTCGCAGGATTTATCGATGGGCTTCAATAGAGAACCATCTCTTCTTTACATTCTTTCACAGATCAATGGGAACAATGTAGTAGGTGTTCTTGTTGATTTGATGTCTCAGGTGAATATTATAATCGAGGAGGTTATGTTAATTAACTTCTTGCACAAGGATGGGTATAATGCACTTGTGGGCACCATATGCACAATGGGCTTTCTGTACCTCCCTTGGGTAGTATCATGTTATCATTCCTTGTCGGACCTAAGTCTATGAACCTACTATTTGACATAATCCCAAGGTCTGAACTATTCAAAGTGAAGCTGGGTATCCCTTGGTTAGTAGCTATGAATGCAGTTCCCCAAGTTGTGCACAAGTGTCTAAAATTCATTCATGGGGGGTTGATGCATGTGATTCATGACACTAGTTACAAACCACCAATTGCACGTGATAGCTACTCAGATTATTTTTGGCTTGCACATGTTGGTCCTCTTCTGCCTAAGAGAGAGCTTTTGTACCGAACATATCAAAAGTACAAGAAAGGGTGCTTGACTCTGAAAGTGAGGTACCCTCCATCGCATTATGTTGTTTCACATAGGGCTTGCTTAAAAGCTAAAAATTTTGTCATCAAGGCCTATAGGAGGGAAGAAGAGAAGCAATCCTGAGACCTTCCTTCCTCTTCCGTTGTTTAGCCTAACGCTCTTTCTCACCCTATAGTGGCACCATCAGATTTCACTTTGTACTTGTGAGAGAATCCTATGGTGCCCACTTGGCAAAAGTCTAAGCATCCTATATTCAAGCTTCTTGTTCTACCCATGGAGCCTAGGCCCATTCGGTATGGCAAAAATAAAGGTCTTCATGGGGAATCTTCCATGTCTTGGCCCCCGTGGCCTCCCATTGCTGCTCCTGCTCCTAAAATAGTAAACAGGAAGAGGCCCACAACTGAGGCATTAGAGCTGATTCCCCCACCGTTTCTCAATATGCTCCTCCTTCTCTTATTCAGTAGTTTGTCCCCCCCTTGGAAAAATTTGTCGTGGACACTCCCATGGCTGAGCAAGACCCTTCTATCCCTTCATGAATTTCAAACTCTAGCTCGAAGAGTTGTAGAAACCACCTTGCATGTGAGCGCAAGCTTCGGTGAAAGGATCTCTCGGTTGAGCAAACCACTTTGTAGAGAAAGGATGAGGAGATGATTGCCCCTATTTTAGGACCTTTTGTTGTTTCCTCCTCTCTGCCCACTCTTCCTTCATTCAATCAAATGTATCACTTTCGACTCCTTTTGTGAGTGCACCTGACTCTAAAAGGGTGCAAGTGTTCATTTCTCCTTCAATTGAGTCGCCCTTGCTAATGTCCTTTCTGAACATCTCTCCTTTTATGAAACCCATGGATATACCAAACACTTCGGTGGTATTTGTTGTAGTTTTATCTTCCCCCTCTTCCTTTGTGCCTCTCACCTCATTTTTGAGGATTTTGCACCCCCGACAAAACCAAAGGTAGAGGTTGGTGCTTCCAGCAACAAAGGGCGTAAGAGGAGCCCACCTTCTTCAAAGGGCAGTCTTGTGCTGACTTGTTCTGTCTTGGTAACAAAACCAGTCCGGACTTCCCCCAAGTTCGTTACTGCTCTCGAATCACTCAATGAGCCAAGAAGTGAATGTCGAGTGCAACCCTCTACATCAATTGAGGTACAACATGGAACTCCAGTAAGGTGCATGTTTAACTCTCTAGATGATGTTCTGGCCTTATCAATGATTTTCACGAAGTCGTTGACCGTAGCTCCACAAGAGCTTAGCAGAGAAGACCTTAAAGGGGCTTCTTCCTTATCCCTTATTGCAAGAGGGTCAAAAGCTCCTCCCCTTAACATTCCACCACTATAGGCTCATCCTCCTTCCCCCTGTGATGACCTAGAGTGGGAAGCAGATGACCTCTTGGTTGATCAGTGTTAGGGGGAGGCCCCTTCTTCATCTTTAGAATAGATGCGTGTGTGTTGTGATGTGTTCCCCCATGATCATCCTATGTGTTCCTGGATGACCCTTGTCATCCTTGTTGGTGCTTGGATATAGGCATAATTTTTGTGTCATAAACCTTCTTCTATTTGTATCATCATTCTTCCATGTTTGTGATTGACTTTCAACAAATTGGGGACGATGCAAAGCGTTGGGGGATTTTAGGCTCCCCTTTCATGTTGACCTAATTTTTTAGTTTTACTTTATCTTCTCATGCATTCCTCACATGGTCTGATATAGTAGGGGGCTGATGATAGTTCATTTATATACTACTATTATACTTATATACATATATTTATGAGCATCTTTGACCCCAAAATATCAGATCACCCCTGTGTCTCTTATTTTTCAACTTTCTTTCTCTCTTTTTCGCTCTTTTTTCTCCTTCTCTGTTCTTTTCTTGAGAATCTTTGCAAATATTTTTGAAAATTGCATTCTCGACTTGGACCCCTAATGGAGCGCATTTCCTTCATCATGGGTTCATAAAGAAAGAAATCGAGAACTTTTCTCTAAGGTGGAAGCAAATTTTACCTTCCCCTTGCAAGGGGGCACTTTCTTCCTTTCAAATTCCTTGATGAAGTGAACATCTTTCAAAAGGATTCCTTGATGATGAATCGGTTTGAGAAGGAAGATCTTTCTTACACATTCAAATAGTGCATCCCTTGAGTGGACCCCCTCTTTACATTAGGTTCTCGAGGGACCCCCTTGAAAGTTTCATAATGTATTGACGGTCTACGTGGTTGTTCACTTGACTACCTACTTGGCCGCTTTATTGTTGACATGCTTTATCTGTGAGTAAACATGTTGCTTTATAGGTGCACCTATAAAGCCGCTTTCCAATTCAACTCTGCAAAGTCCCTTTCCTTTAGGTTTCCTCCATGCAAGATATCTTGGGGGATGCCTCCTTTCGGGTCCACGGGCTAGTAAGGTACTTTCATCTGGGTTTTCTTCATGTGAGAGATCTTGGGGGATACCTTCTTGTAGGTCTACAGGCCTATAAGATGCCTACTTTTTGGGTTTCCTTCATGTGAGAGATCTTAAGGGTTACCTTCTTGTAGGTCTATGGGCTCATAGGATGCTTACTTCACGAGGCTTCCTTCATGTGAGAGATCTTGGAGGCTGCCTGCTTGCAAGTCTGCGAGCATGTGAAACACTTAGTTTTTGGGTTTCCTTCATGTGAGAGACCTTGAGGGTTACCTTCTTGCAAGTCTGCAGGCCTATAAAACCCTTTCATCCTATGGGATTTTCCATTGTTGGTCCAAGGACCCTCAATGTACTTTGTGTAGCTTCATAGTTCTATAGGGCTATGGAGTCTTTTCTTTTTTCCTACACTTTCAAGCTCACCATATCGTAGTCTGCTTCCTCGACAGTTTAGGTATACATTTCTAACCTTGCTACCTCTCTGATCTACTTTATTGAAGCACTCATTAGTATTCATGCTGACGAAAGTGGGGGAAAAATGTATAGGAGCAAATTTGCACCCCTTACACAAATTCCCCTTTTACACATCCTCACCTTAGAAAACTAAATCCAAAGGCGAAATTCCACATTAGCAAGTTATCTTCCTTCCAATTGGTGCTTGTTTTTTGTGTTGATGGGGGAATATTTGTCAAGGATGCAAGCATGATGCATAGATGTCTACGTGGTGTGCTGCAATCCCTGACATATTCCTGCCTCTGGTGTCTACAGGGACATTACGTTCTTCATTGGGCATGAAGCGTAACGCCTCTATGTTGACCAACCGACCCAAAAATTGCTCTTTCCCTCCCATTTTGGTCTTGAAATTCCTATCTTGCTCATTCAATCCATCCTCTTAGCAATTTCATCTCTTCACAAGATCTTCTTAGTAGTTCTTGATCTCTTGGGAAATTCTCAAGCATTTTCCAACATTCTCTTCACTCTCAAGAAACACTTTGACACTCCATTGTAGCAACAACACTCCGTCAACTCCATAAATCAAGTGTGAAGCAAGCCATTGTAGTGTGGGCTTGAGGTTTTGCAACACCTCCCTTCATCACAATCAAGGTTGTGGTGATTGTTCAAGCCTTCTTTCTCCCCCATTGGCTAGTGAGTTCTTGGTGGAGGTGGTAACGTTTCGCTCCTCTCCTTTACGATTTGGTTGAGTAGCTATTTACTATTTTGTAGTGTTATTTGTGTAATTTATTTCCTTATTTATTTATCATACATTTCCTTCTTGTTTCTATTTGGCTATTTGTGGAGGTGGAAACACCAAAATGGGGGTTTGACTAAGGTAGAATCCTATACAGCCCCAACAATTTTCCCTCTTTCTTGTGTGTAGGTGGAATTACTTTCAGAGCTAGCTAGCGAACTGGTGTCTTGGTGACATTATCTTTTTCACTCTAGCTCTCGTTTGTTTGCTTTATCACATCCATCTATATCTTTCCTACTTTATAATTCTATTTTGTTCCTTTACAAATCATTAGGTAGGCCGTTAGCTAGTTTTTTGATGGTTCATACTATCTTTTTGGTCTTCTAGTCGTACAGATGCTAATGCACCTAAGAGATGTCAGTGCATCGTGTTGTCATCCCAAAATTGCACTTTTGTCCTCGGGTAGAGAGTTACCTGAGATATAGTTTTGAACTCAAAAATCAGCTCTCCTAGCCCCAAATTAGATCTTGGGTCTATAGAGTGGCTGAAGGACCTTATAGTCCTCATCATTCTCGTCCCTTATTTCAAAACACCCCTTTAGAGTGAGGTAAGTTAGGGAAGCCCTCTGCTCTCGGCTCTCCATGACCCTAAGCCTTTACGTGGTTGGTCCCGCTCTCTTACACTACAATAAAAAATAGGGAAATTTTCTTAACCATTTGAAAGATAAAAAATATTCAAAAGCTAAGGTTTTCTATTCAACTTTCTTCCAAATTGTAAATCCTTGTAAGTTTACCTTCAAATTTCTCCATGAAAGTATTAAAATCTATAAAAATGAGGTTAAAAAACTTGAAAAAATGAAGATTAAAGAGGGACAAGATTCCCACAGGGTGTGCCAAAAATATGATCATTAAATATAGACTAAAATAAAGATTTCAAATAAACTATAAAAACCCTCAAATCTACATCAAATTTGAGCTTCGATTAAGAATAGAGATTCAAGATGCGTAAACAAAATAATGAAATTTTACCAAACAAGTTGAATCTTTGATGTGTTCATAATGTTGGAAATGTGGTTGTTTGAACCAGTAGCATGACATTGCAACAATTCAAGATCCTCCCCTTGAAAATGGCTCATGATAGGGTAGATTTATAGGCTTGATAGGATGAAGATCAATGGTTGAGATTTGATGAGAGATGGATGAATTAGATCAAGTTGGTTGGGTAGTTGAAAAATGGAGGGATGAGATTAATTGAGAATTATTTGATTTAAAATTGATTTTTGGGAGATAGCTATGAGATGTGTGGTGTGAAATAAAATAAATATATTTATTTTTATTAAGGTGGTTGTGAGGGGGATTTAATTAAAACATGTGGAAAGGGGACATGAATTAGGAATTGGGACTTAGGAAATTGATTTAGGATAGGGAAAATGGATTAGAATTTGGGGGAAAATGGATAATTAGGAGAAATGATGAAATTAGGACCTAGGATATTTTTTGGTGTCTACAAACACTATTATGATGATTGTGATGAATTTAATTACTATTGCAATTGCATTAATGTTTTGTGGATAATACCTACACTCTAAACCACACATGAATACAAACAAAAAATCAATTATAACATCCTAGTGATAAAATTAAAATTTATAAATAAATTAAAAAAATCTTAAAACATACTAAAATTAATAACACCATAGAAATACATAAAAATAAATAAAAAATGAAAAATAAACAATATCTAACTCACAAACACTATTATGATGATTGTAATGACTTTAATTGCTATTGCAATTGCATTGATGTTTTGTGGATATTGTCTACACTCTAAACCACACATGAATACAAACAAAAAATCAATTATAACATCCTAGTGATAAAATTTAAATTTATAAATAAATTAAAAAAATCTTAAAACATACTAAAATTAATAACACCATAAAAATACATAAAATGAAAAAATAAATAAAAATTAGCAATATCTAACTCACAAACGCTATTATGATGATTGTGATGACTTTAATTGCTATTGCAATTGCATTGATGTTTTGTGGATAATATCTACACTCTAAACCACACATGAATACAAACATCAAATAAATTATAACATCCTAGTGATAAAATTTAAATTTATAAATAAATTAAAAAAATCTTAAAACATATTAAAATTAATAACACCGTAGAAATACATAAAAATAAATAAAATATAAAATATAAACAACATCTAACTATATTTTAAATATGTTTTTAAAATTAAATATGATGTAACGAAAACCAATATATCATACACCCTTTAAATGTCCGATTAAAATTGAGCAGGGTTTTAACTTCTTTCATATGATATTTCACATTTGAATGGAAAGGTTAGCAAACCAGTCCATGCCACCAGGAAATAGTTACAATATAAATGTTCATGGAGATAAAAGTGATACCATACAGATTTGAATATGTTTCCCACACCCACCTAAAATATTGGAAGACAAAAAAGACATCAATGGTATGAGGAATATGACCAGAAATGGCAAACAAACCTCACAATTTTGAGCGACTATTCTGCCATTGTACGAGGGTGCTGAGCTCATAGATCACCTTGTATTTATATGAGTATGAAGTGTAGGAAGACTCAACAAATGAAGTAGACACTCTGGTTTATGTGACAAGGTGTAAAGATAAATCACTGGTTTCTCACATTTAGAAACATCAAACACAGTAGACACATGAACAACCTATAATTATTCAAGTAGGTGTGTTAAACTAATATGGGCCCACATGATAAAATATCTCAAGACAGTGGAAGACAACTATCTTTCAAGAGTTGATAGGTAGGGATCTAGTGGCACATGGGATCACTTTTTCCCTTTCTTTGGAGGTCATCAACACTGTCCCCAAAGAGTTTCTATATCTACTTAGGGACGCACATGGTGAGTAAATTTAGGCTTGATACTAAGTCTTGCACCACATTAAGCAAACAAAAAGTTCTTATTCTAGGATGCATAAGGCTAACTAGGGAGTCCTCTAAATACCTAAAGGGTACCTGAGGTTGAATCTGTAGATGAAAGGGAAAAATACCAAACAACAAGGAGTATAGGTTAACCCACTATCCACCTTCACTTCCCCAACGTGTAAAACTCTTGGAGGCTTAGTCAAGATTGACAAGATTCCACTTCCAAGAGGGGTGTTGTTATGCCTTGCATAACCACCGCATATTTTGCCTTGGTCAAAATGGGTCCCCCTTTGTTAGTTTTGTACTTAGTTGTTTAAAAAAAAAAAACAAAGTTTGGAGTCTTGTTTTTGACAATACTTTATTTTTTGTTTTTGTTTCTTTGTCGGAATCGGAACCGGAACAGAATCGGGTTCTGAAAGTTCCTTTGAAACTTGTTTTGGTTTCATCTTGACAGTCTTTGTTTATATCTTTTGTTTTGTCTTCAACAGAATCGAAGTAGAAGTGGGAGTTGACTTAGTCTTTACTGAAAATTGCAAAATCATAATCCTCTCCACCCCTGCCTCCGCTATTTTGAATTTTAGTTTTGGTCTTGTCTTTTTGTTTGGTTTTGTTAGGTCGGTCTTCTACTTTACTTTTTGTATTTACTTTTGTTTTGTTTTTAGTTGGCGGACTTGGAACCAGAATGGGAATGGGGTTTGGAAATTTTATAAATATAAGATTCTGTTTCCATTTTAGTTCCGCCTCCGTCGTTTTGGGTCATTGAATTTTTGATTGAAGTTGCACTGCAGACGAGTGTCTGTTCTCTTACAGTTCCAACTCCGCCTTTACTACTCTTTAATGCATTAATGGTTGTTGCCGGTGTAGGTAGAAATTCACATATTTACCTTTATTTAGGGTTAAACTGATCATTATTGTTATTGTTAAAGATCTAAGAGCACGAAAGAGCAGTAGCAGAGTTTGTTTGAGCAAATTGATCGAGATAGAGAAGGGATATTGTGTGCAAATCAGTTCAAAAAGTTAGCTCGGGTTAGTTTGCATTTGAGGTAGGTTTCTTATCTTTGTTGTTCTTCGTTGATTTATGGCCGTGTTTGTTCCGTTTTGCTTTATATCTGCTTGTCCATTCAATCATGTTTTAATGCAAAATCTATGATTATCGATATGATTGAATGAGTAGGTTCTTGTTTGGTCTTGTTTATTTTACTTTATCTTTGTTTTATTGTACTGTCGTGTCATTTTTTATTTTAGGGCATAGTCGCTTTCACACTTTAGTCGTGATTGCGTCGTGTTTGTTTTGGTTTACAGTGAGTTAAATTAAATTAAGGTTTAAATGATGTTTGATTAGGTTAAAGATCTACAGTGAGATAGATTAGAGATTTTTAAAGTGAGTTAGGGTAAATGGTTCGTCATTTTTACTTAGGGTTTTATCATGTTTGGGTCTGGTAAAATGGCAAGGTTTAAACCGGTGCCCTAGTTTTTATCGAGTTTATTAGGTTAGGGTTTCATATCTTTTTGGTGATCACAGTTAAAACGATTAAAATATGATGCCCTAGATGCAGTTGTTCCCCACGGTCATATGAGTGTAGAGTTTTAAAGCTCCTTTTTCATTTTAAAGTGACCTAGGTTTTAATTATGAAATAATGTGTTAAATGAATAAAATGTTTCGATGACGTCATGATTGACTTAGGGGGAGGCAGAATCGGAATCGATTGTGAACTTGAGGATCTATTTTATAAAAGTTATTGATTCCATTTCCATCCCATTTCCGGATCCAATTGTAATAAAAGTCTTCTTTAAGAAAGTAATGATAACCTAGACGGAGTCGGAGGAGGACTGGAAATCAGATATGAAATATGAAAATTTGAAGAAAGTCAAATCCGCTTTTCATTCCGATCCCCGTTCTGATAACCTTCCCAAGTCTGACTCTGAGCCCATTCAGTGTTAAGTGAGGTATCTATATCAGTTTTAGTCCCGAGTCCGGCAGTGTTGTAAAAAGAGACTGTTTTAGGTTGTGTTTCTGCTTGGTTCCGCCTCCGATAGGTATGATTTTTAAAGCATATTTTATAATGATGTCTGAAGATCTAATTAGGGGTTTGCTTGTAGGGAAGTTAAAAATGTCAGGAACATTAGGAGAAGCTGCTCGAAGGAATCAACCGGTAGGAACATCAAAGGTAGCATCGAAATCAAAGAAATTGAAGCCGGAACAATTACCTTATACTTTGAGGTATAATCATAGGAGCCCAGTGGTGAAAGTGAGCAAGGTAGAATCGGATTGGTCAGACATCACAGACACGAACTTGGGCCAGTATAGCTTTGAGAAGTTACATCCAGACATCTTTGTAGAATGAAAGAATCAAACAAGGAGGACGCAAAGGATTGTGGACTCAAGCTTGGCACATATAACTGTATTTACATTATCAATCCAATGCCCGGAGTTGATCTTGACAGCAACCAATACTTATAATCCTACTACAAGATTATGCATGGATTCACAAAATAATGTGATCATTGATCTTACCCCTCCAATGTTTCAAAATATGTTTGGTATTCCAGATCCCAAGAATTTGGTACAACTAACAGAGGTAGAGGCCTTAGAGAAGTATAGCAAGCATAAGGAATTCAATAGATCTCATTTGAATAAAAAGTGGTTGAAGACAGGAAAGAAATCTCTGAATAAGCTTGCAGGCCAACAAAAAGGAGAGCAGATTTCTATAATGAGGTATCAGAGTTAATCATGATGTTATCAAGAGTCTTTGGGAAGAGGGATGCTTTTCACTTTAAGGAGTGGATGTTTCCTTTCATCCATACCATCTTGAATGGTGAACAACAGTTTGACTGGCCAATGATTGTTTCTAATGCCATACATGATCAGTTAACCAGGATCAGGTGGACCAAGTGTTTCTTCATGACATCTTACATTGTATATGTAGTGGCAAGGTTGGCAATTTTCCCAGGATTGAATAAAGTGGGCATAATGGGAGCTTTGGATGGACAAAAGAATGTGTGGGAGCACTATGATCAGTTGACTCTTCAAGTGGCTGAGACTCATTTTAGGAGAGTCAATGATGCCTTTTTATATGTAATCATTAATCATTTGAATGGAGATGCAGGGTATCGATTAAGTCAAGAAGCCATGGCATTCATTGTTGAATGGGGAAGTTGGTACATCCAATACCCCAAATTTACGTACTTCAGATTGTTTGGTTTTGAAGGTCATCCCCATTTACTTCCAAGATGCTACAGTAACAGGACAATATTAATGGAATTTGTATATCAGGCTATTGGAGTCAATGCTCGGTTCAGGATTAAGCACAAGACTGGATGTCATAAATTTCCTATGAAGTTGAGAGAATATAGTTGTCAACACTTGAAAGGAGCAAAGGTGGTATGTAATGAATTGATACAATTGAAATTTGGATTGTATACAACTCGCAAGTATTTTGATCCAAAGAAGAAGATGTATACCTTGTTACCTTCAGCATTCAATAGGCATTTTAATTTGTTAGAAGACTTTTGGAGTGATAGACAAGATGAGTATGACTTGAGAAAGAAGAATTTTGGGAGATTATCAGTCTCACTCATGTCAGAGCTTGGTATTAAATAAAATATTCCTAACACCTTGGTGGATGATGGAATTGTATTGGATCCCTCATATGAAGCCTTGAACATTGGCACCAAAAGCTTAGATCCAATAGACTAGGATGAGGAAGAAAGAATTGATATCAAGAGGATAGGAAGGGCAGTATTGGATAGGAGCGTGCAATGGTTGATGTTGAGAACTCAAGCTCCTCAAGGACCAATTCTTAAAAAGGGTAAGGGATACAAGAGACTTAAGAGAAAGACACCTCCCAAGGAGCCATCAGAATTCCTTCCTCCGGACATTGAAGAAATAGAAGTTGAGGTAGTGGATGAAGAAGAAGAAGCACCAAAGGGAGATGTTCCAGTAGGATCTGTTGTATCAGTGCCTACATTAGGTGAATCATCTACACAAGCCCCACTTACAAGAAAGAAGAGTAACGAGGTTCAAGAAGGAGCTCTTCATACCATGGCTGAAACTGCTAAAGGAAAAGAAGTGGAGGAAGAATTTGTAGAAATTGAGACAGATTCAGATGAAACTCTGTTAGAAAAGGATTTGCAAGAAAACATGCCTTTGGAGGGGACTATTGAGCAGATTCTAACACAAGAAGAGCAATGGAAGATGTTTGAAGATGCTACAAGAGAATCTGATGCAAGGGCTGTAGCTGAGAAACAAAAAGAAATGGAGTCAAAGGTACAAGCTGATTCTCTACTTCACCAGCAACAATTACAATCAAAACAAGTTGAAATTAAGGTAGCAGATGATGAAGAAGAGAAGCAAAAAAAGCAACAAGAACATGAGCTCAAAGTTAAAGCAGAAAATGACAAGTTACAGTTGATACAAAAGATCCATGATCTTGAGGAGGAGAAAGCAAGAAACCGGAATGAAAAAGAGATCTTGGTTGCCAAAGTAAAGCTTGCAGAAGAAGCTCGACAAAAAGAGGAAGGAGCAGAAAAGATAAGGAAGGAAAAGGAAGCTGAGGAGTTGATTAAGAAACAATAGGAAAAAGAAGTAGAAACTAAAAGACTTAAGGCTTTGGAAGTAGAAAGATTAGAAAGGGAAAAACTAGAGGCCTTAGAAAAAGAGAAATTGGAAAGGGAGGTTCTAGAAAGGGAAGCTTTGGAAAATGAAAGAGTGGAGAGAAATTGGTTGGAGGAAGAGAGGTTAAGGAAAGAAGAGGAAGATAAGAAAATACAAGAGCAGAAGGATAGAGAAGAGGCTGAAAAGCTTGTACAAATGCATATACTACAAGAGCAACAAGAGAAAGCAAAGGTTGATTCTCAACCTCAGGTAGATGTTCAGCCACCTTCTACAGTTGTTTCTTCCTCTTCTATGATGACTACTGCTCCAGGTGCGCCTACATGGTTAAAATTGGACCTGCAGAAAAGGGCGAGAACACCTCCACAACCTCTCAATTGGGAGGACATGATGAAGGGAATTGAGCAAGAAAAGCCTAAGAAGAAGGCTAAAATTCTGCATTCTACCAGACTCATAGATAAAGGGGAGATAATTGTTGTATGTGCCATGCCTATCACAGAAAAGGAGGTAGGGGATATGCAGCTAACAGACTATCAACTGAGTACGGTTAATTTGGGAAGACCCACTAGGAATCAACAAATGGATTTGATTGATGTAGTGGCTTCGACAACTAAATCAAGAATGATGAAGGACAAACTGAAGAAAGATGAGCTTAAAGCTCAATTGGATCAGTTGCATTCATTCTTGAAGACTGTTTCCTCTCCAAGGTCACAACAAGTTGTAGCCATTGAGACTCCTGTTTTGCTAAGCAAAAAGGAGGTAGATGATTTGGTGAAAGTTAGAGATAAGGCGGAGATGGTAGACAAATGGATAGAAAAATTGAACCAAGAGGTAGGTGAGGTTTTAGCAAAAGGATTTGAAGCGTACAAGGAGGCAGAAGGAGTAATAAAAGGAATGTATCAATACATTGAGGCATCAGAAAAACAAGAAGAAGAGTATAAGGAGTATAGTGAAAAGTTAGAAAAGATAAATACATTGCCTTTAACCACTCTTCTAGAACAATCCATACTTGAAGATGATAACAAAGACTTTATAGAGAAGACTTCTTGCATACTTAAGTTTAGGATTGGCTTTTTGAGCAAACACAAGGATGAGGTTCAGGAGGCAGTTAATAGTTTGACTAAGTAGTTGGAAGAGTTGGAAGCAGTCATGGCCATAATTGTAGATGTAAATGTAATGAAAAAAGAAGGCATGCCTTTGAGTCAGGTTAAAGAGAAATGGAATGAAATATTTCAAGGACTCGTGTAGGAGAAGGATGATGGAGAAGACTTGGTAATAGATCGGCTTGTAGAAGTCAAAGAAGAGATAAAGGCTATGGGGAGTGAATTGATGAAAATGAAAAGTATGAAGGAGTTTGCTGCAGTTGAGTTAGAGCGGATCAAATTTGAAGATGACTGGATTGATGGGCCAGATATGGATACTTTACAACAAGTCTTCACTAGCTATGATGAGTTTACTATGGTTCCAGCTTCACATGCATGAAATCCTTGCATGCCAGATTTTTATCTTCCTTGCATGTTGCACACATGCAGCACTGACAGTCTTCGGGGCGCATGACTTCTTTTCTTTTCTTCTATGTTCTATTTTTAGTTAAACTAGACATCTAATGTAAGAACTAAAGATCAAATTGATTTGAGTTTCCAAGAGAGTTGTTGTTCCTAAAAAGGTGGAAAGCCTAAAATAGAAGTGAAGTTCGAACTTTTGTATATCTATAAATACCAGATGGGTATCATATTGTAAGGATCGGCTAATTGAGAATTGGATTGGCTTACCTAATGCTAGGAGATAGAATTTTGTAGTGATTTTGACAGAGATACAGTGTACTTGATTTTTTATAGTTAATAGAATTATAGGTTTACTCGAAATATTGTGTTTGGAATTAAAGTGTTTGTTTGATAAGGCTGATGAGTTATGATCTATCTGTATGCAGTGATTGTGTTGAATATAAGAGTTTCTTGAATGATGAAAGTCATTTGAAGGAATCAGATTAAAGGATCATCTTATTAGATTGTCATTGAGTTGAAGTTATTTAAAAAGTCTGTTGATCTATAATCTTGGTGATGAATGAATGTGTGTTGGTTGAGGTTCTTGAAATATTTGTGAAGAGTAATTGCGAAGTTAATTAAGCACCTAAAATGTATGTAATGGTATAGATTATGCTATAGATTGTGTCATCTTATGGTTTTATGATCTATTAAGAAACATTCATTGTTGAAGTTATATGTCCAGATAATAGATAAATTTGATTCATACTTACTGGTTTACCCCTTTGTCCTATCTTTTTCTTTTATTTAAAACCCCATTGATTTATAGGAACTGTTTTCGATAAAAGATTTATAGCTTGAATCTTTTATTACCAGCACAGGCCCCTTGAATATTACAGTTGCATGAACCAATTGAGTGACACTAGACAGTTGAGAACCAACTACCAGGACCTTGGGAGTTAGATGGCTATATGTTATCTTTCTTTTTCAGGAGAAATAGAGTAAGAATATTCTATTTTAATGTTGTTTGTGTCATTTTAACCATCAACAGTGATATCAAAGAAAGACAGTGATGTCTTCTACTGTTGTTGCTAGTACGTTAGAGCCTATACAAGACTCTAACCTGAAGAGGTTTTCAGTGGAGTTGATTTCAGTCCCAACAATTCTTGACAATGTCAGACACTTCCAGGTATTTAATGATGATCAACACATTTTAGCCTTTTTGGAGAGTTTTGATGTTTTTGAAGGGCAGATAATTGATGACTCTAACAAGGATCAAGGAGACTAGAATCCAGAAAGTGACAATGCAGAAAGTGACAATTTGGAAGGGATAATGGATTTAAAGAGAAATAACATTCCCAAAGGGATAATAGCATTAGAGAGGATATTTGATTCAGATCCACAAGCTTATCAAAAAATGCCTACAAAGAGTGAGGGAGGTAAGTATGAATTTGTGAATTTGACTCACTCAGGTCCAGAAAGGAGCATTCTAATAGGGAAGACTCGTCCACAGGAAATAAAGGATGAGATAATCAAGGTCTTAAAGGAGAATATTGAAGCAATAGCTTGGAGCTATGATGACTTGAAGACTTTTGATACATCGGTGATCACACATACAATCCCTCTTAAACCAGAAGCTAAGCCATTTCGTCAAAAGCAACGCCCAGTCAATGCATTAATTGAGCCTCTGATCCAGAGAGAAGTACATAAGCTTTTGGCTTCAAGAATAATTTTTCTAGTTAGACACTCTACCCGGGTGGCTAATCTAGTTCCTGTGAGGAAAAAGAACGGTGAAATCAGGTTATGTGTGGATTTCAGAAATTTGAACAAGGCCTCTGAGAAAGATAACTATCCATTACCTTCCCTTGATGAAGTATTGCAAAAGGTTAATGGATCTCAGATGATGTCTTTCTTGCATGGGTATTCAGGATACAATCAGGTGCTGGTAAGTCATGAGGATAGGATGAAGACTGCTTTCACTACAAAGTGGGGCACATTTTCCTATAGGAGGATGTCGTTTGGTTTAATCAATGCCGGTGCTACGTTTCAAAGAGCGATGGATGTAGCTTTTAAGGATCTGATAGAGAAATGTATAATCATCTATGTTGATGATTTGGCCATCTATTCTAAGAATAGAGAAGATCATGCTGCTGACTTGGAAAAGGTGTTAAAGAAGTGTATAAGTTATGGTTTTTCTCTCAACCCAAAGAAATGTGTATTCAAAGTTTCTGAAGGGAAGCTCTTGGGTCACATTATTTCTGAGGAATGGATTTCCATAGATCCTAAACGAGTGGAGGCCATTTTGAAATTGCAAAGCTAGGTAGCAAGAAGGAAATGAGGTCTTTCTTTGGAAGGATCAATTTTGTCAGGAAGTTTATAACAGGGTTTGCAGAGATTGTCAAACCACTCAACAAAATGATGAAGAAGGATGTGAAGATTGAATGGAGTGAAGAGGCTAAATCTGCTTTCATGCAAATTAAACAAGCTATATCTAAGGCCCCTATTTTAACAAGCCTAGATTATTTGAAACCCTTTTACATTTATTCTTTTGCTTCTGAACATTCATGTGCAACAGTTTTAACACAGAGAAGAGAAGAGAACGAGGAGAGACCTATAGCTTTTATGAGCTCTCCATTCAAGAATGCAGAAGTAAGGTATTCATCAATAGAAAAATAGGCCTTTGCATTGGTATGAGCAGTGAAGAAGTTTAGGCACTACATAATCCGAAGTCAAGTGATGGCCATAGTTCCAGATCTAGCTGTGAAATCTCTTCTAATGCAAAGTGAGCTAGGGGAAAGAAGAGGGATGGATGGCCATTTTACAAGAATTTGACTTGGAGATTCACCCAATGAAACTTGTTTGAGGCCAAGGATTGTCAAAAGCAATGGCAGAAGTGGACAAAAATATAACTTGCCAACAATATACAGTGCAATCATTCACAAAGGATCCCTAGTATACAGATTTAGTCCTCTTCCTCCTCAATAACAAGTGTCCAGAAGGAATGAATGCTACTCAAAGAAGAGCATTGAGGATGAAGAGCGCCCATTATATGCTTAAAGGGGGATCAATCTATAGGAAGAATTTTCAAGAAATCTACCTACGTTGTTTGGATCAGCAAGAAGCAAAGCATGCCATAAGTGAATTTCATGGGAGACATGGAACAGGACATGGATCTGCTGATGCTTTGGCTCATCAGATTTTAAGGTCAGGTTACTATTGGCCTTATGTGTTTAGAAATGCACATCAACATTGCAGGACTTGTCATGTATGCCAAACTTCTGCATCTAGAGAAAGAAATCCTGCAATGCCCCTACAACCGGTATATGAGGTAAGGCCATTTGCCTAATGGGCACTTGATTTTGTAGGTGTAATTAATCCCAATTCTTCCTCAGGTCATAAATTCATCTTGACTACAACGGATTACTGTACACGTTGGACGGAGGCCCTGCCTTGCAAGAATAGCACCACGGAGGTGGTCATCAGGTTCCTGACTGAGAACATCACAACCAGGTTTGGAGTTCCATTTGCTCTGGTATGTGATAATGGCCCTGCTTTTTCTTCTGTCGAGTTTATTTCATGGGCCTATGACCATAAGATTGTGTTAAAATATTCTTCCAATTATTACCCTTACGGGAATGGAGTGGCTGAGTCCACAAATAAGAATTTATTGGAAGTTATAAAAAAGTTGTTAGGAAGTAACCCTAGGGATTGACATACCCAGTTGAGATTTGTCTTATGGGCAGACCAAACCAGAATTAAAGCAGCCCTAGGGAATTCACCTTTTAAGTTAGTTTATGGCCAAGATCTAATCTTTCCCATTCATTTGCAAATACCTGTGTTGAAGTTTATGCAAGAGTTTTATAATAAAGATGATAGGGTTGAGGTTAGACTGCTTAATTTATTAAACATGGAAGAACAAAGAGATGCTGCTTTGCAACAATTCTCTAAACATCAGGCTGTTGTTAAACATTGGTTTGACAAAAGAGCTAAGATAAAAGCCTTTAGAATATCAGATCTTGTGTTATTATGGGATAAGGCTAAAGAAAAGAAGGGAGATCATCAAAAGTTTGATAGACTTTGGCTAGGTCCCTATCAAATAGCTGAAATCTTAGGAGAGAATGCATTTCGTTTAAGTACCTTAACAGAAGAGCCTATTCCATTACCAGTTAATGGTCAGTTTCTCAAGCACTATTTTGGTGCATAGAAAGTCTAATGTTTTGAAAAGGAATGTACTATATTGTATCATATGTAGTTAAGTTTTAGTTTTTTTTAGTTTTGCGTTTTTGTTTTGTTTATTTTTGTTTTCTTGATTGTTTTCTTTCTTTGTTTTGTTGTTTGTTTTGTTTTGTCTTGTTTTGTTGGGATTCTTATTTTTCTCATCTCAAGTTAGGGGGTTGTTATTCAAAGTATACTACTGGTACTAGGAGAGAAATTGGTTTAGGTATTCTCATCATAATCATTGAAAAGGATTTCATTCTAAAACTTATGTTTTATGATCATTCTAGTTTGTTTTGGGAAATGATATTAAGCATAGAAGATATAAATGTGAATATCTCATGAATTGTGATCAAAGATCTGTCACCAAATTAGAAAAACATCTGCATGAGTAATTACTTATTTATTTTTAGAATGATTCTACCTTTCATTCAAGTGAAAAATCCAATTCCAAGACTATCACGAGATCCATTGTAGTTCTCAACCCACATTTTAGATTCATTGAATCTGAGTATTTGAGAAAGATGCATAAAAGAATTTCCACAAATGAAGTAAAAAAAAAAGAAAGAAAGAAAGAAAGAAGCAAGCTCAAATATTAGTGGGTAATCAAGTATCTCTATCGGGGCTATGGACGCCTATCTAGCAGTAGAGCAATGCTTTGTGAGAACTAGAGGCATCTCCGTCGGGGCTATGGACGCCTGTCTGGCAACGGAGCAATACCCAGGATTTTACTGCACGATAGTTAAAGGATTCAACCTATGTAGCTTGAATCTTAGGTATAGTTGCTCGTAAACAGAGAAAGTATCTACAAAGAATGATGCACAATAAGCACACACTTAGATTCAGAAATAACTCATGAGCACATACATCTGAGATTCCATCTCAAACTAATCCTAAAAATATCTGATTTTATTCAAGTTAAAGTGTTTATAAGCCAAGTAGTTTTTGGGTGACTAAAATTTTCTTTGAGTATTTTGAAAATGGGTAAACAATTTTCCCAGCCGAGTCGCCATTTGTTATGCCTTGCATAACCACCCCATCTTTTGCCTTGGTCAAAATGGGTCCCCCTTTGTTAGTTTTGTACTTAGTTGTTTTAAAAAAAAAACAAAGTTTGGAGTCTTGTTTTTGCCAATACTTTATTTTTGTTTTTGTTTCTCTGTCGGATTCAGAACCAGAACAGAATCGGGTTCTGAAAGTTCCTTTGAAACTTGTTTTGGTTTCATCCCGACAGTCTTTGTTTATATCTTTTGTTTTGTCTTCAGTGGAATCGGAGCAGAACTGGGAGTTGACTTAGTCTTTACTGAAAATTGCAAAATCATAATCCTCTTCGCCCCTGCCTCCGCTATTTTGACTTTTAGTTTTGGTCTTGTCTTTTTGTTTGGTTTTGTTAGGTCGGTCTTCTACTTTACTTTTTGTATTTACTTTTGTTTTGTTTTTATTTGGCGGACCCGGAACCGGAATGGGAATGGGGTTTGGAAATTTTATAAATATAAGATTCCGTTTCCATTTTAGTTCCGCCTCCGTCGTTTTGGGTCGTTGACTTTTTGACTGAAGTTGCACTGCAGACGAGTGTCTGTTCTCTTACAGTTCTGACTCCACCTTTACTACAATTTAATGCATTAATGGTTGTTGCTGATGTAGGTAGAAATTCACATATTTACCTTTATTTAGGGTTAAACCAATCATTATTGTTATTGTTAAAGATCTAAGAGCGTGAAAGAATAGTAGCAGAGTTCATTTGAGCAAATTGATCGAGATAGAGAAGGGATATTGTGTGCGAATCAGTTCAGAAAGTTAGCTCGGGTTAGTTTGCATTTGAGGTAGGTTTCTTATCTTTGTTGTTCTTCGCTGATTTACGGTCGTGTTTGTTCTGTTTTGCTTTATATCTGCTTGTGCATTCAATCATGTTTTAATGCAAAATCTATGATTATCGATATGATTGAATGAGTAGGTTCTTGTTTGGTCTTGTTTATTTTACTTTATCTTTTTTTTCTTGTACTGTCGTGTCATTTTTTATTTTAGGGCATGGTCGCTTTCACGCTTTAGTCGTGATTGCGTTGTGTTTGTTTTGGTTTACAGTGAGTTAAATTAAGTTTAGGTATAAATGATGTTTGATTAGGTTAAAGATCTAGAGTGAGATAGATTAGATATTTTTATAGTGAGTTAGGGTAAATGGATCGTCGTTTTTACTTACGGTTTTATCATGTTTGGGTCTGGTAAAATGGCAAGGTTTAAACCTGTGCCCTAGTTTTTATCGGGTTTATTAGATTAGGATTTCGTATCTTTTTGGTGATCACAGTTAAAACGATTAAAATATGATGCCCTAGATGCAGTTGTTCCCCACGGTCATATGAGTGTAGAGTTTTAAAGCTCCTTTTTCATTTTAAAGTGACTTAGGTTTTAATCATGGAATAATGTGTTAAATGAATAAAATGTTTCGATGACATCATGATTGACTTAGGGGGAGGCCGAATCGGAATTGATTGTGAACTTGAGGATCTGTTTTTAAAAAGTTACTGATTTCGTTTCTATCCCGTTTTCGGCTCCAAATGTAATGAAAGTCTTCTTTAAGAAAGTAATGATAACCTAGACAGAGTCGGAGGAGGAGTGGAAATCGGATATGAAATATGAAAATTTGAAGAAAGTCAAATCCATTTTTCATTCTGATCCCGGTTCCGATAACCTTCCGAAGTCCGACTCTGAGCCCATTCAGTGTTAAGTGAGGTATCTATATCAGTTTTAGTCCCGAGTCCGGCAGTGTTGTAAAAAGAGACTGTTTTAGGTTGTGTTTCTGCTTGGTTTCGCCTCCGATAGGTATGATTTTTAAAGCATATTTTATAATGATGTCTGAAGATCTAATTAGAGGTTTGCTTGCAGGAAAGTTAAAAATGTTAGGAAAATCAGGAGAAGCTGCTCGAAGGAATCAACCGGTAGGAACATCAAAGGTAGCATTGAAATCAAAGAAGTTGAAGCCGGAACAACTACCTTATACTTTGAGGTATAATCATAGGAGCCCGGTGGTGAAAGTGAGCAAGGTAGAATCAGATTGGTCAGACATCACAGACAAAAACTTGGGCCAGTATAGCTTTCAGAAGTTACATGCAGACATCTTTGCAGAACGAGAGAATCAAACAGGGAGGATGCAAAGGATTGTGGACTCAAGCTTGGCACACATAACTGTATTTCCATTATCAATCCAGTGCCTGAAGTTGATCTTGACAGCAACCAGTACTTATAATCTTGCTACAAGATTATGCATGGATTCACAGAATAATGTGATCATTGATCTTACCCCTCCAATGTTTCAAAATATGTTTGGTGTTCTGGATCCCAAGAATTTGGTGTAGCTAACAGAGGCAGAGGCCTTAGAGAAGTATAGCAAGCATAAGGACTTCAATAAATCTCATTTGAATAAAAAGTGGTTGAAGACAGGAAAGAAATCTCTGAGTAAGCTTGCAGACCAGCCAAAAAGAGAGCAGAATTCTATAATGAGGTATCATAGTTAATCATGATGTTATCAAGAGTCTTTGGGAAGAGGGATGCTTTTCACTTTAAGGAGTGGATGTTTCCTTTCATCCATACCATCTTGAACGGTGAACAACAGTTTGACTGGCCAATGATTGTTTCTGATGCCATACATGATCAGTTAACTAGGATCAAGTGGACCAAGTGTTTCTTCATGACATCTTACATTGTATAAGCAGCGGCAAGGTTGGGGATTTTCCCAGGATTGAATAAAGTGGGCATAATGGGAGCTTTGGATGGACAAAAGAAAGTGTGGGAGCACTATGATCAGTTGACTCTTCAAGTGGCTGAGACTCATTTTAGGAGAGTCAATGATTCCTTTTTATATGTAATCATTAATCAGTTGAATGGAGATGCAGGATATCGATTAAGTCAAGAAGCCATGGAATTCATTGCTGAATGGGGAAGTTGGTACATCCAATACCCCAAATTTACATACTTCAGATTGTTTGGTTTTGAAGGTCATCGCCATTTACTTCCAAGATGCTGCAGTAATAGGATAGTATTAATGGAATTTGGATATCAGGCTATTGGAGTCAATGCTCGGTTCGGGATTAAGCACAAGACTGGATGTCATAAATTTCCTATGAAGTTGGGAGAATATAGTTGTCAACACTTGAAAGGAGAAAAGGTGGTATGTAATGAATTGATACAATTGAAATTGGGATTGTATACAGCTCACAAGTATTTTGATCCAAAGAAGAAGATGTATACCTTGTTACCTTCAGTATTCACTAGGCATTTTAATTTGTTAGAAGACTTTTGGAGTGATAGGAAAGATGAGTATGACTTGAGAAAGAAGAATTTTGAGAGATTATCAGTCTCACTCATGTCAGAGCTTGGTATTAAATAAAATATTCCTGACACCTTGGTGGATGATAGAATTGTATTGGATCCCTCATATGAAGCATTGAACATTGGCACCAAAAGCTTAGATCCAATAGACTAGGATGAGGAAGAAACAATTGATATCAAGAGGATAGGAAGGGTAGTATTGGATAGGAGCGTGCAATGGTTGATGTTGAGAACTGAATCTCATCAAGGACCAATTCTTAAAAAGGGTAAGGGATACAAGAGACTTAAGAGAAAGACACCTCCCAAGGAGCCATCAGAATTCCTTCCTCCGGATATTGAAGAAATAGAAGTTGAGGTAGTGGATGAAGAAGAAGAAGCACCAGAGGGAGATGTTCCAGTAGGATCTGTTGTATCAGCACCTACATCAGGTGAATCATCTACACAAGCCCCACTTACAAGAAAGAAGAGTAAATATGTTCAAGAAGGAGCTCTTCATACCATGGTTGAAGCTACTAAAGGAAAAGAAGTGGAGGAAGAATTTGTAGAAATTGAGACAGATTCAGATGAAACTTTGTTAGAAAAGGATTTGCAAGAAAACATGCCTCTGGAGGGGACTATTGAGCAGATTCTAACACAAGAAGAGCAATGGAAGATGTTTGAAGATGCTACAAGAGAATCTGATGCAAGGGCTGCAGCTGAGAAACAAAAAGAAATGGAGGCAAAGGTACAGGCTAATTCTCTACTTCACCAGCAATCAAAACAAGTTGAAATTAAGGTAGTAGATGATGAAGAAGAGAAGCAAAGGAAGCAACGAGAACATGAGCTCAAAGTTAAAGCAGAAAATGACAAGTTAGAGTTGATATAAAAGATCCATGATCTTGAGGAGGAGAAAGCAAGAAACCAGAGGGAAAAAGAAATCTTGGTTGCCAAACTAAAGCTTGCAAAAGAAGCTCGACAAAAAGAGGAAGGAGCAGAAAAGATATGGAAGGAAAAGGAAGCTGAGGAGCTGATTAAGAAACAACAGGAAAAAGAAGCAGAAACTAAAAGACTTAAGGCTTTGGAAGTAGAAAGATTAGAAAGGGTAAAACTAGAGGCCTTAGAAAAAGAGAAATTGGAAAGGGAGGTTCTAGAAAGGGAAGCTTTGGAAAAGGAAAGAGTGGAGAGAAATCGGTTGGAGGAAGAGAGGTTAAGGAAAGAAGAGGAAGATAAGAAAATACAAGAGCAGAAGGATAGAGAAGAGGCTGAAAAGCTTGTACAAATGCATATACTACAAGAGCAACAAGAGAAAGCAAAGGTTGATTCTCAACCTTAGGTAGATGTTCAACCACCTTCTACAGTTGTTTCTTCCTCTTCCATGATGACTACTGCTCCAGGTGCGCCTACATGGTTAAAATTGGACCTGCAGAAAAGGGTGAGAACACCTCCACAACCTCTCAATTGGGAGGACATGATGAAGGGAATTGAGTAGGAAAAGCCTAAGAAGAAGGCTAAAATTGTGCATTCTACCAGACTCATAGATATAGGGGAGATAGTTGTTGAATGTGCCATGCCTATGATAGAAAAGGAGGTAGGGGATATGCAGCTAACAGACTATCAGCTGAGTACGGTTAATTTGGGAAGACCCACTAGGAATCAACAAATGGATTTGATTGATGTAGTGGCTTCGACAACTAAATCAAGAATGATGAAGGACAAACAGAAGAAAGATGAGCTTAAAGCTCAATTGGATCAGTTGCATTCATTCTTGAAGACTGTTTCCTCTCCAAGGTCACAACAAGTTGCAGCCATTGAGACTCCTGTTTGGCTAAGCAAAAAGGAGGTAGATGATTTGGTGCAAGTTAGAGGTAAGGTGGAGATGGTAGACAAATGGATAGAAAAATTGAACCAAGAGGTAGGTGAGGTTTTAGCAAAAGGATTTGAAGCCTACAAGGAGGTAGAAGGAGTAATAAAAGGAATGTATCAATACATTGAGGCATCAGAAAAACAAGAAGAAGAGTATAAGGAGTATAGTGAAAAGTTAGAAAAGATAAATACATTGCCTCTAACCACTCTTCTAGAACAATCCATACTTGAAGATGATAACAAAGACTTTATAGAGAAGACTTCTCGCATACTTAAGTTTAGGATTGGCCTTTTGAGCAAACACAAGGATAAGGTTCAGGAGGCAGTTAATAATTTGACTGAGCAGTTGGAAGAGTTGGAAGCAGTCATGGCCATAATTGTAGATGTAAATGTAATTACAAAAGAAGGAATGCGTTTGAGTCAGGTTAAAGAGAAATGGAATGAAAGATTTCAAGGAATCATGTAGGAGAAGGATGATGGAGAAGACTTGGTAATAGATCGGCTTGTAGAAGTCAAAGAAGAGATAAAGGCTGCGGGGAGAGAATTGATGAAAATGAAAAGTATGAAGGAGTTTGCTGCAATTGAGTTAGAGCGGATCAAATTTGAAGATGACTGGATTGATGGGCCAGATATGGATACTTTACAGCAAGTCTTCACTAGCTATGATGAGTTTACTATGGATCCAGTTTCACATGCATGAAATCCTTGCATGCCAGATTTTTATCTTCCTTGCATGTTGCATGCATGCAACACTGATAGTCTTGGGGGCGCATGACTTCTTTTCTTTTCTTCTATGTTCTATTTTTAGTTAAACTGGACATCTAATGTAAGAACTCAAGATCAAATTGATCTGAGTTTCCAAGAGAGTTGTTGTTCCTAAAAAGGTGGAAAGCCTAAAATAGAAGTGAAGTTCGAAATTTTGTATATCTATAAATACCAGATGGGTATCATATTGTAAGGGTCGGCTAATTGAGAATTGGATTAGTTTACCTAATGCTAGGAGATAGAATTTTGTAGTGATTTCGACAGGGATATAGTGTACTTGATCTTTTATAGTTAATAGAATTACAAGTTTACTCAAAATATGGTGTTTGGAATTAAATTGTTTGTTTGATAAGGCTGATGAGTTATGATCTATTTGTATGGAGTGATTGTGCTGAACATAAGAGTTTCTTGAATGATGAAAGTCATTTGAAGGAATCAGATTAAAGGATCATCTTATTAGATTGTCATTGAATTGAAGTTATTTAAAAAGTTTGTTGATCTATAATCTTGATGATGAATGAATTTGTGTTGGTTGAAGGTCTTGAAATATTTGTGAAGAGTAATTGTGAAGTTAATTAAGCACCTAAAATGTATGCAGTGGTATAGATTATGCTATAGATTGTGTCATCTTATGGTTTTATGATCTGTTAAGAAACATTCATTGTTGAAGTTATATGTCCAGATAATAGATAAATTTGATTCATACTTACTGGTTTACCCCTTTGTCCTATCTTTTTCTTTTATTTAAAACCCCATTGATTTATAGGAACTATTTTCGATAAAAGAGTTATAGCTTGAATCTTTTATTACCAGCACAAGCCCCTTGAATATTACAGTTGCATGAACCAATTGAGTGACACCAGACAGTTGAGAACCAACTACCAGGACCTTGGGAGTTAGATGGCTATATGTTATCTTTCTTTTTCAGGAGAAATAGAGTAGAAATATTCTGTTTTAATGTTGTTTGTGTCATTTTAACCATCAGCAGGTGTATTTTGATTTACCCCCCATCTTTATACTTTGTTGGAACATGATCAAGTTGAGGTCGTCCTCTAGGGTGATCAAATCCCTAGGTAGGCCCTATAAAAGAATGATCTTAGTATTTTTGGTCGCTTAAGATCGCACAAAACATAAGAGGAGAGCATACACACGTTGGGTTCCTTCGGATAACAATGAAAATAAAAGAGAGTAAGTGTTGTTTTTGATCCTCAAGATTGAACAATAGTGCAAGAGGAGAGCATACATAACACTCACTCAAAGATACAACAAACAAAGTTCATTTACCTTATAAAAACCAATTGTACCTTATTTAGTGAGTTGATTGAATCTTTGACATACGTTGCAAAAAACAGATTAGTAGTTTCAAAAGGTTTAGTCTTGGACAAATAATTTTTTTGCAAGAAATGGATTAGAAATTAAAAAAAACCCTTAGAAAAATAAAAAATATAGTTATGATACAACAAAATAAATTGATGTAAAAAATATGCTCATCATAAGATTGAATAGTGCATTAAAATCATACTTTTTTGATTTCTACCACCCAGTCAAAACAAATTTGATTATTTTTGTAAGTTTTAGGACTCAAAATTAAAATAGATTAGGACTCAAAATTTCAATTAAATTTTAGAGAGAATTCTAGAAATGTAGAGAAATTAGAATAATTTATTGATTTGTTATTTAAAAACCATATTTATTAAAAATAGTAAAACTAGCCTAACTTCCTTAAAAATGATGATCTAAGTCTAATTTTTGGACAATAATCTCCTTGAATAATTGTCAAACTTTAAAAAAATGTATATAGAAAATCCAAGTTGTTTTCAATATATGATTAATTCTTCAAAAACCCTAAAATTGAAATAAATCACTGAAATTTGACAATGTGAATATGATTTTTGGAATGATTATAGATCTACAGTAAAAAAATTAGGGAAAATTTGTTAACCATTTTAAAGATAAAAAGTCTTTAAAAGCTAGGGTTTTCTATTCAACTTTCTTTCAAATTGTAAATCCTTGTAAGTTTACCTTCAAATTTCTCCATGAAAGTATTAAAATCTATAAAAATGGGGTTAAAAACTTGCAAAAATGAAGATTAAAGAGGGACAAGAGTCGCCAAAAATGTGATCATTAAATATAGACCAAAATAAATATTTCAAATAAACTATAAAACCTCCAAATCTACATCAAATTTGACCTCCAATTAAGAAAAAATATTCAAAATGCATAAACAAAATAATGAAAATTTACCAAACAAGTTGAATATTTGATGTGTTCATAATGTTGGAAATGTTGTTGCTCAAACCAGTAGCATGACATTGCAACAATTCAAGATCCTCCCCTTGAAAATGGCTCATGAGAGGGTAGATTTATAGGTTTGATAGGATGGAGATCAGCGGTTGAGATTTGATGAGAGATGGATGGATTGGATCAAGTTGGTTGGGTAGTTGAAAAATGGAGGGATGAAATTAATTGAGAATTATTTGATTTAAAATTGATTTTGGGGGATAGCTATGAGATGTATGGTGAGAAATAAAATAAATATTTATTTATTTTTATTAAGGTGTTTGTGAGGGGGATTTAATTAAATCATGTGGAAATGGGACATGAATTAGGAATTAGGACTTAGGAAATTGATTTAGGACTTAGGGAAAATGGATTAGAATTTAGGGAAAAATGGATAATTAGGACAAATGATGAAATTATGAGCTAGGATATTTTTAGGTGTGTACAAGCACTATTATGATGATTGTGATGATTTTAGTTACTATTCCAATTGGATTAATGTTTTGTGGATAATATTTACACTCTAAACCACACATGAATACAAACAAAAAATCAATTATAACATCCTAGTGATAAAATTAAAATTTATAAATAAATTAAAAAAATCTTAAAACATACTAATATTAATAACACCATAGAAATACATTAAAAAAAATAAAAAATAAAAAATAAACAATATCTAACTCTACATTTTAAATATGTTTTCAAAATTAAATATGATGTAACGAAAACCATATATCATACACCCTTTAAATGACTGGTTAAAATCAGGGTTTTAACTTCTTTTCATAGGATATTTCACATTTGAATGGATAGGCCGCCAAACCAGTTCACGCCAACGGGAAATAGTTACAATATAAATGTTCGTGGAGATAAATGTGATGTCATAAATCTCTGAATACGTTTCCCCCACCCACCTGAAACACTGCAAGACGAAAAAGACATCGATGGTCCGGGGATTGTGACCAGGCATGCCAAACGGACCTCATAATTTTGAGTGATTATTCTGCCATCGTACGAGGATGCCCCCTCTCATGGATTACCTTGTATTTATACGAGTATTAGCTTGCCATGGAAGCAAGCGCCACCCTCAAATCAGTAAAACAGATTGTGCGAATTGTAAAGCGAGAAAATGGAGAGTGCTGATTATGATGAGACATTAAATACGCCACTGCTTGAAAACAGTCGCAGCAGCAGCCGCTACAAGAGCGTCGTATTCCTACTGCAATGGATTCTCTATATTTAAATGTGGGTATCGTTCGTTTCATGGATTGGTTTCATAGTTCTCATGCCTTCGAACTCGATGAGCCAATTGCTGGAGAAGGCCAGTATTACAGTCCTTGGAATAACAGGTACTCCGCAATTTCGAATTGTCATGTCACACGATGTTTGTGAGTCAAAAAATTTCATCTTCCTAATTTTAGATTTTTCTGCATTATGGCCGGTTCTGGTTAATTCTTAGTATGTTTGGTCATCCGCTACTTTGTTATTCCTGGTTTGCATTGTTATTTTATTGTGTGCGTATCTGACATTTACTGGAGTCTTTTATGGAGGCTTTTTTAATATCAGGAATTCTGTCGAAGTTCAACTGATGTCTCTAGTTTTCTCTTCTGTTTCTTCCTGTTTACACAGTTTTTAATGTATGTAAATCGATTACGATGGGGGAAAACGGGAACAAGTCGCAATAATTGTAAATGGATTACGATGGGGCCAGGGGGACGACGTGAACGAGTTTCAATTATATTTCGATGCTTTGACCCTGCAAATATCTCTTGTTTTACAATACTGTAGTTTTTCTATAACAGCATTTTAACATGAGTTTTGAAATTCTAAAATGGACATTTTTTCTTCGGCAGGCCCAAACGATAGAGAACATTCGTTTGGTAATTGAATTGTTTATTTTTGAAATTTCACAAGTTTTCTCAGGTGGGCTTTCAGGTTCAACAATTACACAGAAGTATACTTTATATCAGGCAAAACGGGCAGAAGGCTCCATTAAATAAGTAATCTTATAAATGTTCTTTATTTTTAATTTAGCTGGGGATATTGTGTAACCCACAAGAGCAGAGAGGAATGGAGTATGATTTAGAGCAATTAAAATCTCCATTTAAATCAACAGAATGTGTAGTGCTACATAAAACTAATACTCTCATAAACACCCTTATTTTTAATTTAATCGAAGGCTAAAACGTCAAGCATAAGATCAGAGAGGATTAGAGTGCATTTTAGCGTAATTAAGTCCTCAAATCGGACTGGGGAGTTCATGACTTCCCAGATTTCAATTCCATACAAAATTTAATATCTATGAGTACATTTCCAAAATATCCTTGAATGAGAGCTCAATTCTAACATCCATAGTTGAACAACCCCAAAGTAAGATAATCTTTCTCTTGAGTTTAGCGGGCAGTTATACCCTAAATGAAGTTATCTCATAATATATACATTGTTTTAGAATTCAGCAATATGATCACAAGGGATGATTCTGCATGTAGGCTATGTCTGATGTGATAGTTCTTGCTCTATCACGTTAACATTACATTACATCTTTTACTTTAATTTTTTTTTCTATATGTTGTTGCAGGTGCCATATTACATCTATTTGGTCTTCCTCTGGTCATTATTGCATTACTGGGGACTATTTACATTGAGATTTCCTCCAATGAGTGGAACAAGTTTGTTCTCTATTCTTTCTCTTCAATGTTTGATGTAAAGGCATTTGTTTCCAGGCCTTATGGCATCTTTAAAGTGTTTGGATAAGTTCTAGTAATAGTTTATAACTTTATAGAGATATCTAAACTTGCTACATTCAATTGACATTTTATTTGGCATACTTGTCTGTGGAAAGTAGATCGTAACTAGAGATAGTGTAAGCCTTTCAGCTAAAGTCTAGTAGCAATACATCAGTTACCTTTATCTAAGATTCTAAACTGAAATTTTATTTGGCACGTCAGTCTATGGGATTTTTGTTTTGACCTTTTTTGAATTTGAATTGTTGGTTGTTGTAAAATTCTCAGGAAGAAGAAATTTAAGTCTCTTCGGCCTCGTTTATGGACATTTCCAGCCCTCATAAATGGACCTTTTGGTGTGGTCTCTGCTGCTGAACTGGCTGTGATAGTATTGTTTGTGGTATACATATTGGGGACAATGGCTGCATATGTCGTTGCAGACAGCAAAATTATTGGAGAGTTACCTTGGGCTTCAACAGAAAAAAGGTATGTGCTATGGGGTTTTCCCTTATATCAGAATTGGGAAATTCAGGTTAAGCTAATCATATTACTGGTAAAAGAATAGATCCTTTAATGAAATTGCTTCAATTATTTTGCTAGTATGAAATTGCTTCTAGTTATTCAACTTTTCTCAAAGGAGCTTTTTTCCAAGGTTTAGGAACCATGTTGTACCCACATGGAAATTTCGATGAAAACAAATGATTATATTACAGGTTTACTAAGCAGATCTTGTTTAATAGCTAGGATTTTAACACCAATAGCTGAAAGCAGGGTCAAAGTCTGGAGTTTTGAAGAGAGTGCCATCTATACTCTTGGCATGTGCCATTGCAAGTGACTGTCAAAGGTCTATAAGCAGAAATGGGAGTAAGATCACAGGTGTGCTGCAGTGAGGAAGACCAAAATGTTCTGATCACAAAATGATCACCTAAAACTATAGCATGCATTTAGACAGGGATTGGCTGAGTTTGAGCAAAATTAGAAACAAAACTGTACATTTGATGCAAAATGCAGGCTATAACAATCTCTAGCCAGAAGTTGGAAAACCAAAAACTGACCAGTGAAGAGTTCTAGTGCACGCCATAGAGTATTCTGCCCAGAAAGTTAAAGAATACCAAAATAAAAAAAGGTCAAAAGACAAAGAATGCATGCCATTGTTATGTTTGTCCAACACTTTGAGTGAAAGAAAGGACCTCTCACCATTAAGGTGTACATCCATGACTGCTCTGGGCAGGTCCAAGGCATAAAATATTGATCATTTAGACCAAAGAAGCATGCCTCTGGAATGTGGGGATGAAGTTTGATTTGAAATGTTAAAAATGGATATCTAGGGTACAAGCGCACACTAGAATGTAGGAGCAAGCAGAAAACAGTTAATGCAAATGTGGACACATAACTTGCAGGAGCATGCTTAGATACAGTATGCCAAATTTGTGCAAAGGTTGAGAAGTGGAAGTCAGTTAGATTAGAGGCACTCCTCTGCGAAGGAAGGGGAAAAGTCCGGAAGTATGGTCATTTATACCCAAAGAGTGTGCCACAATAGTATTTGGACAAAAAAATTCAAGACAAAAACAGGTCACCGGACCCTTTAGATGTTTGGATCCTATTTTTGTTTATTTTCTTGTTGAATTATCCCCAAGATTTCAGTTTGCTGTTGGGCTTGTTCTTCTGTTGGAGTTACTTGAATAGGAAAATCCTTCCTGATATCATTTAGGATTGCTTCTATCAAATTGTGTTTTTCTCCAAGACACATCGGTTGCAAGAGCCAAGTAAGGAGGAAGAGAGATTGAACAGAGAGGCAGGCGTGTTTTGTTTGCAAGTTCATTGCCTTGTGGAAGAATCAAGAGCTTATGCTTCTTTTTGTTTTTATTTTCTAAAGTTTTAATGAGGCTAAAAGCTTGCAAAAACAAAATGTTTTATGTTTTCTTGATAATGAACTACTCTATTTGCAATTTTCAAAATAAACTAAATGAGCTAATACAATTTTGAGAGTTTTTAATTTTAGTAAGAGTGTTGAGATCTCTTGTTTTCAAATTTTGAATTTGAGAGAAATGATTGTCAAAGTACCTTGTGTTGGGATCAAGAATTTAATTCATGTGCCTCTGTTGTGATTGAGGATTTAAGTTCACCTGCCTTGTGTGGTGATTGGGGATTTAAATTCACGTGCCTTGTGTTATGATCAAAGGCTTTTGCAAGAATTTTAACAAAGCAAATCAACTCTATCTAAAAGATATAATTCTAATCTTCACTAAATAAAATATTCCTATTCTAACCAAGAAATGGAAATACAAAGTTATTGTTCTTAGGAAAGTTTTAATTTTTAATTACTAAATGAAAGATCTTAAAAATAAATAAAGAACTTGTAATATCAAGAAGCTTTACATAAGATTTTGTTGTTACCACTGGTGGCTTGTGTCCTTAGAGAGTTTGAATTTTTTTGGATCCTCTTGATGAGAACGAGGATGGGGAAGCTTTGGATCTATAAATTGGAGATTACTTAGAAGATATAGCTAGCTTTGAAGCTTCAATGCAGAAGGGAAAAGGATCATGGAGTCTTATGTTGAGCACAAGAATGTTGTAGGAGGGGGATGCAATACAAAAGGCTTAATTCTCTAAGGTGACTCACTATCCTCGTATTGGAATCAAAGGAATAGGGAGTTAAGAGCTTCTAGCAAGAATCTTGACAAAATGTAGAAAAATCAACCTCCCAGATGCCAAAGGGAAGGGGAGTATTTATAGGCTTGAAGCTTCTCAATCATGGGGAAGTGGTTGGGAGAAGACTAGAGAGTTATGGATATATGACTAAAGAGGTGATTGAGAGTTAAGGGGAGAGGAGAGTTAGTTAGGGGGAGAAGTGGCTCAATTAGAATTGGAATTAACTCACAATCATTAGAAAAAATGGTGGCAAAATGGCCATAATTGAAGTAATTATGCATCTATAAAACATGACAAGGTTCCTTCCTTTGCGTGCCAAGGTTGTTGTGATAAGCCTAACTGGCTCCAATCAAACCTAAACTGTTTTTTACTGTGTTTTTGTGTTTAATGTTGTTTTTAGAGAAATTTTGACAGAAGTAGAAGGGGCGCCAAGCATATAAATGCACATAGAATTGAAATACAGTAATTTTTCGAGCAATAGATGTACTAGATATTATTTGGCAATACGTACAATGAGATTGCAAACAAATAACATACCTGGAAACCACCAGAATAATTAAATAAAGAAATCTGGCACATGCTAGGCATAAAAGCTGTAAAACTGATAAAATCAACGCCCAAGCTAGGATAGTAACTTCTCCACGCTAGAAACTGGACACAATGCCTACAAAGGCTAGGCGAACAATTTACAGAAGAAACCAGGAGCAAAGGTGAGGCGCTTTGCCTCCAGAATTCCCACACCTCTCCCTGTGAAGCACGCCTCCCAAGGTGATTTGTACGGCCTCTGAAGAAGACAGGCATATCTCTTGAAAGATGAAGTCAAATGTTGAATGGAGGCATCCAGATGAATAACCCCCTCTCCTAACACTGATCTGATGAATACTTGCTCAGATAAATCTTGATGAAGCTCAATGGACTCCTAAATGGAAGCCCTCACAGATGCATAGATTCAACTAGTCTCTCACAGCGTAAGATATGCTCAACATTGAAGAAGATCTCGCTCTCCAATGGAAGAAAATGTTGAAACCCTTGTCTTAGAGAATATCACAGAGAATCCAAATAGCAAAGTCAAATAATCATAAGTGAATGAGTTTGATTTCCCTTCATTTTACTTTATAAGCCAAAATGCATGACTTCCAAGAAGTGATGCCCTTTTTGCCATTTAAATATATTAAAATATATTTAAATCACCTTTTTGAATAGTCTCCACTTAAATACTTTGGGTGCCCAACTTTAAGTGATTTAATTAATCACTTTATGAAATATTTTATAAGTGGCGTCACTTTATAAAGTCAATTTGACTTTATAATAATCCATTAAGTTTAATATTAATATTTAACTTAGCCACTAAAAAATTCATAACTTCCTCCAAACTCAATATCTTTTCGTGTCGTCAGAAGCTGGTGAACACTAAACTCCAAATGCTCGTATTGAATCCCATATTGAAGCTAAAGGCATGAGAATGACAATACCCACCAAAAACGACCACTAACCCTCTAACTAGATCCCGTCAGCCTACAAGGGTCCAAGAGATAGGCTAACTCAACATGCTCCTGAACTGATCTATAATGGGGACATTACAGTTGCCCTCCCCGAATTTTCTTATCCACAAGCAAACTCAAAGTTGGATGTTGTAAAATATTGTGACCCTCCCAAGTTGCATCCTCTGTCAGTAGATCTCTCCACTTAACCAGATATTCCCTAATGACTCGCCTCCGAAGATGACACTCACTGGAGTCCAGAATGGCCTCAGGTACTAAAACAAGCTTCCCCTCATCATCCAGGGGTGGTAAGTCTGAGGAAGGAATCACATGTTGTCCTAACGCCTTCTTGAGGCGAGATACATGAAACACATTGTGAACCCTACTATCCACTGGTAAATCTAACTCATATGCCACCTCGCCAACACACCTGACAATCCTGAAATGTGCCCCTCTTCCCAAGAGTGGACTACCTATATGGCTACAGCATCAAATACACCATATCATTGATCTCAAAAGACCGCTCAACTCTCTTCTGATCAGCATACTGCTTCTGAGTCCTCTGAATGTTCTCACATAGAGCTCTCATAATATCTTGGTTCTCCTGTAACAGATCCCCAACACTCGGCACTCTGCAATCACCAAGTAATAGATCGAGGAAACTAGGAGCATCATAACCATACAATGCTCTGAATGGTGACATCTGTATAGACATGTGATGAGTGGAATTGTAGCAATACTCACAAAGGTATATCCACTTCACCCAAGCCTTTTGCTGCCCTGAGATGTAATTCTGTAGGTACCCTTCCACCCATTTTTTGACAATCTCTGTCTATCCATCTATCTGTGGGTGGTAATTGGTACTCAGAGTGAGCCCTGTCCCATAAAGTTAGAATAACTCCTGCCAGAAGTTACCCATAAACCTGTTGTCTCTGTCACTGACAATACTCCGAGGCAATCCATGTAACATGAATATGTCACGAAAAATACCTCTGCTACCTGTGTAGCTGAATGTGTAGTGGTGATTGGGAAGAAGTGTGCATAATTCGTCAATCGATCCACTACTACAAAGATGCTATCCCTCCCCTGAGCTTTCAGCAAGCCCGTGATGAAGTCCATAGACAAGCATTCCCACTTCCTGTCAGGAATAGGAAGTGGTTGTAACAACCCAACAGGGTATGTATGCTCTTGCTTGTTCTGCTGACAAACAAAGCATTCCCTGACAAATTGAAGAACATCTGACTTGTGACCCTTCCATGTGAATCTCTCCCATACCTGCCTGTAGGTCTTAAAGTAACCAGGGTGACCAGCCATAGGTGTAGTGTGGAAGGTCCTCAATACCACATCCCTCATCTCAAAAACTGGGACTAAAAATATGCTCCCTTTGTAAATGATAAGATCACTCACAAGAGAGTATTGGCTATCTTGTACTATCCCATCGACGATGCTAGAAGCCCATGGGTTCTTGGCATACTCCGCAACTATCCTATGTTTTCAGTCCCCTGAAATAGCCACCATGGAGCTCAAATGTGGATGGTGAGATAAAGCATCAACAACTACGTTCTGTGTCCCTTTGACATAGGAGATGTCAAAGTCATATGACTATAGTTTACTATCCCACTTTTTGTTGTCTCTCATTCAAATCTCCCTGCCCAAGGAAATGTTTCAAGATGTTGTGGTCAGTTTTAACACAAAACTTACCACCAACAAGATATTGTCTGAACTTGGCCATTGCATGCATAATGGCCAACATTTCCTTGTCATAGATGCTATAGCTCTGCTCAGGACCCCTCAGCTTCCTACTCTCCAAATCAATAGGATGTCGATCTTGCATAATGACTACACCAATGCCCTCTCTGCAAGCATCACAGTGAAGCTCAAACGGCCTGGTGAAATCCGGTATGGCTAAGACTAGACAAGTAGTCATAAGATGTTTGAACTTCTCAAAGCACTCTTGTGCAAGAGGTGTCCAAACAAAAGCTCCCTTCTTGGTCAAATCTATCAGTGGCGCAACATGTTGTGAAATTCCACTAACAAATCGCCGATAGAAGGCATATAAATCTACAAACCCCCTGAGTTGTTTCAATGTCTTAGGTGTAGGCCAGTCAATGATAGCACGAACTTTATCTGGATACATACGAACTCCATCTCCACTGACAATGTGACCCAAGTATAATAGTTCTGCCATACCCAAAGCACACTTGGACTTCTTGGCGTACAAGGACTCCCTGTCAAGAATGCTCAATACTACATCAAGGTGCATCATGTGCTCCTCCCAAGACCTGTTGTATACCAATATGTCATCGAAGAAAACAAGAATAAACTTCCTCAACTGTGCCTAGAAAGCTTGATTCATCGTGGATTGAAAAGTGGCAGGTGCGTTGGTTAAATCGAAAAGCATAACCAAAAAGTCAAAATGTCCATAATGACACCTGAAGGTAGTTTTCTCAATGTCCTCCTCTCGAACTCTAATCTGATGGTACCCTATCCTCAAATCAATCTTTGAGAAGTAGCAAGCTCCATGAAGCTCATCTATCAACTCATCTATCTGTGGAATGGGTTACCTGTTCTTGATGGTTTTCTTGTTCAACATTCTGTAATCGATACACATCCTGAGAGTACCGTTCTTCTTCACCAATACAATTGAAGAATTAAATGGAGACTTACGCGGCTTGATGTGTCCCATAGCGAGCAATTCCTTGATGGTCTTCTCTATCTCATCCTTCAATCGCTTCGGGTGTTGGTAAAGAGTGATCATAATGGGCTTGGTGCCCTCCTCCAACTCTATAATATGCTCAATGCCTCTCTATCTGGAGGTGTACCATGAGGGATATCACTAAACACCTTTGTATGCTTCAATCGAAGCTCCTGACATCGGGATGGTAAGGTGTTTTATGCTGCTCCTCATATGATGGTTGCATCTGATATTCTGCTGCCCATTCAACCATGTCATTCCTAATCAATCTCTCCATTCTTTTGAGTGTTATTTCTTTCAAATTGCTATCTTTGATTGCTTTTAGAATGTGGTTAGTTCCATCAACCTTAAATTTCATCTCCATGTCTTGTAGGTTGAGTGTGAACTCTCCAATCACATGAAGTCACTTCATGCCAAGTACCACATATATGTTGCCCATCTTTACCACATAGAAATCTGCTTTGAACTCAAAATTGTTGAGCTTCATGGGCAGATCCAGAATCATTCTGTCACAGCTAAGAGTATACCCATTGGCAACCTTAACTCTAATCCCTTCAAACTCTTGAGATTGAATCCCTCTTTTCTCAACCAAACTTGAATCAATGAAGTTATCTGTCGCACCAGTATCAAGCAATGATATGATTCTTTGACTCGCCAAGGTTCCACGAAGTCTGAAAGAGTCTTCTCTTTGCATTCTTGACATGTGAGCTTCTTGTAGCTCAATCTTCACTTCATTTTCTGCCTCATTTTCTGATTTTTCAAGGTCTGATTCACTTTGTGCAGCTTGTTGATTTGAGAAATCAGTCACCTCTTCTCCCTCAAAATACCACTCCATGTGCCTATTTTGACCTTTAGGTTTGAGGAGACAATCATGGTTAATGTCATATGGGCCCTTGCAGTAAAAACAGAGCTTCTTCCTCCATAAATCGTTAAGTGTTTCTCGATCCAATGGTGCTGCAAACTTCTTCTTTGTGTCTGAATTTTCTATTCTTCTTGGATCAGCTTTGTATCTATATGGGAAGTGGATGGTTTGGAGTTGAACTTACTATGAGGTGTAGTGAGTTCCATGCTACGAGCTTTTCTCATAGCCTCCTACAAGGTAGGTGGATCAAAAGCCTTGATCCATCCTTTCATGGGTTCAAATAAACCCTCAACAAAGAGTATTATCAACCTCCTCTCTGATATGCCGGTAACCATGATTGAGAGTTTTTGAAACTCTCCAATATATGACTCTAAATTACCCAACTGCTTAAGCTGAGCCAAATCCCTGAAGTAAAGTTCTGGATCATGTTTATCAAACCTCTCAACCTATTTTTTTAGTGAAATCTTGATAGGTAGTGATCTTGTCATGTTGCAGTGTGACCATGCCATGGTGCCACCAGTCATGAGCAATGCCATCCAAGTGAAGAGATGTGGACCGTATGGCATCCTCTTCTATCATAGGACGTAATGTCAGGAAAGTATCTAGTTTACTCACCCATGCACATGTTGTGACTCTGCCATTGCCATCAAAATTGGATAAGGTGAATTTGTTGGTAGCTTGTTTAAGATTATAGTTTCTGTTTTTGGGCCTCCTATCTACCCTGTTCCTACCATGTTCCCTCTTCTAGCTCATGAATCTGTCGAAGTTAAGGTGATCCCTAACTCTCAGAGGAAAAGCATCCCACTCATCATGCATAGCCATGATGTTATCTGCAAAGTTTATCTCTCCACCCTCCTCAGCTGCATCCTCCTCATCAGCCTCATTCTTGATGAATGTAGGGCGAGTGGGCATATCATATGTACATGCTGGAGTCATCTTGATGCGTGGTTGACCATCAACACTGGCATTGTCATCTTGGATCAAGTTCTGACGCCTAGGAAGGGATAGTTGCTGAACTGCTGCAGTGAGCTCTTGCAACACGTTAGCCACCTGTTCCTGTCTTGTCACCAGTCCTCTCATGACGTTTCGTACTTCCAGTTCATCATTATTAACCTGATTTATGAGTGGATCTCCATTTCTATCTCCCATGGTATCAAAAGGAATATCTACGAATTGGTTATCAAATTGAAACTCCTCAAATATATCATGCTGATTTCCAGGCCTCCTGTGTGAATAATACTTGTTGAATCTCCCCTGGTGAGGCCGCATATGTGTTTAAAACCCTACAGGCTAGCAGGAATAGAGCTCTGATACCACTATGATGAGACTAACTGGCTCCAATCAAACCCAAACTATTTTTGACTATGTTTTTGTGTTTTAATGTTGTTTTTAGAGAAATTTAGATAGAAGTAGAAGGGGTGCCAAGCATATAAATGCACATAGAATTGAAATACAGTATTTTTTCGAGCAACAGATGTACTAGATATTATTTGGAAATATGTACAATGAGATTGCAAACAAGTAACATACCTGGAAACCTCCAGAATAATTAAATAAAGAAATATAGCACATGCCACTCAAAAAAGCTGATAAACTGATGAAATCAATGCCCAAGGTAGGATGGTGACTTCTCCATGCTAGAAATTGGACACAATGCCTGCAAAGGCTAGGCGACCAATCTGCAGAAGAAACCAAGAGAAAAGGTAAGGCATTTTGCCTCCAAAATTCCCATGCCTCTCCCTGTGAAGCACGCTTCCCAAGGTGATTTGTATGTCCTCTGAAGAAGACAAGCAGATCTCCTGAAAGATGAAGTCAGATGCTGAATGGAGGCATCCAGATGAATAACCCCCTCTCCTAACACTGATCTGATGAATACCTACTCAGATAAATCTAGATGAAACTCAATGGACTCCTGAATGGAAGCCCTCATAGACACATAGATTCAGTTGGTCTCTCACAGCCTCAAATATGCTCAACACTGAAGAAGATCTCGCTCTCCAATGGCCGAAAATGTTGAAACCCTTGTCTCAGAGAATATCATAGAGAAGCCAAATAACAAAGTCAAATAATCATAAGTGAATGAGTTTGATTTGCCTTCATTTTGCTTTATAAGCCAAAATACACGACTTCCAAGAAGTGACGCCCTTTTTGCCATTTAAATATATTAAAATATATTTAAGTCACATTTTTCAATAGTCTCCACTTAAATACTTTGGGCACCCAGCTTTAAGTGATTTAATTAATCACTTTATGAAATATTTTATAAGTGGCGTCACTTTATAAAGTCAATTTGACTTTATAATAATCCATTAAGTTAAATATATTTAACTTAGCAACTAAAAAATTCATAACTTCCTCCAAACTCAGTATCTCTATGTGCCATCAGAAGCTAGCGAACACTGAACTCCAAACGCTCGTACTGAATCCTATACTGAAGCTGAAGGGGTGATGTAATGTCCCTTACCCTGACTTTCCCTAGAATTTGCTTGTTAATTAGGTTTAGGGTTTCTTCTTTCCAAATGAATGTTCTTTTAAATGAAGTAAGCTTGGTTTGAAATCTGTATTCACCATATTAACAAAATTTCCACATACACATTTATCTGTTAGCATTAATATCTAGATATCCAAAATATAATCATAATCATAAATGCAATTTTTTAAGCAAGAGGACTGTCATGGGTGGATCCGCACTAAAGCCCTCATGTTAGGCACGAGAGGTTGTCTACCACAATCCTTGCATTCTCCACTCACGACAACACCTTTGAAGACACTCACCCTATTAGGAGAAAGAAACCATAAGGTCCATAGTGGCCTCAAGGCCTACCACCCCTCCATGGCCACAACGAAATCCTTAAGTGGGACCCCCACCCCTCCATGGCCGTAGCAAAATCCTTAAGTGGGGTTTTTAGGCACCACTCACCCATGGTTCACCCTCCCTAATAGAGTACAAGCACGGAGAAGACAATCTTTTAAACAATCAAATACATTTTCATTTATTATTGATTCTCTGAAGTCAATATCAACATCATTATCATCATAATACTACCAAAAGTGTAATGTCCCCTTCTCAACAGTGATCTAATAGTTGTCCGTTAGCCTATTTTGGTGACCCGTAGGCTACTTGGAGGTGGAGATTAGGGTTTCCTATCTTCTAGGAGGATTTTTTAGCTTTCTTTGAGATTTGCTTATGGAATCTTGGTATTTGGTTGGTGGTTCCTTTCTAGGTTTTCAGAGAGCTTCGCAACGATATAGCATGCATGTTGATCCGAGTAACTTCCTGAATTTACTATTTTTAGTAAATTCTATTTCTGGTAGTGGTCCTGATGGCATCAGTACATTTGGCTTTCCTCATCGAGCACTTCAGTTGGCAGTGTTGGAATTGGCTCCTAGATGCAGTTTCTGGAGAGATAAGTTATTTTAATTAAAATAATGTTATATTTTAATTATAACCCCTTGGCCTAGCTTTATGACTTAAGTTGTTTTAAAAAGGGGGACTTTATGGGTGGACACCTCATCAGGAGGCTTAAGTGAAATATTTCCCATTTTATTAAAGTTTGACTTGGAGGGAAAAGGGACGCCAATTTGAGGAAATATTAAAATGTTTGAAAATTAAGAAAATGTCTTTAAGGAAATGGGACACCAACTTGAGAGGCATGAGTCAACTTTGAATTAGGTTGACTCCTTGAGTGGGGTGCACCTTCTGGAAGCTTCTAGAGATGCTTGGCTAAATTTATAAAAGGGAGTGTTGGGTCTTCATTTGATCATCTTGAGTTTACTGCAAAGTTATGCTGCCGAAATGGTGATTGAGTGCTTCGGGGAAGGCATACCCCCTAGCTTGGCTTGGCTTCTTGCTTGAAAGATATCAACTAGTTAAGATAGTATTGTCCTTGGTCTTTGAGTTGAGTTTTGAGCATGTTATAGTTGAGTTATTTGCATTTCATTAGATTTACAAAGTTGTTGTTTCTGCTCAGTTGATTGTAGTTTTTAATCATATCTTGCAAAATAAAAATAGTATCATTCTAGGTATTGTGCCTAGCTATTTCTTTGCTGGGGGCGACCCTTCATGTCAATTATCAGATTTTATTAGCAAGTGTTGGATTTTTAAAGGCAAAATCGCCCTTCTTAGAGGGCCGTACTTTTTTGGAAGTGTCTTGGTTTTCGTGCAAAATAAATGGAAGTTGTTTGAGTTGGTTTTAGTGTCCAATCTTGGTCGCCATCCATGTTAGAGTGTTATGCATTTTATCTCATGTCGATTGATTGAGTTTTGAGCAGGTTATGAGCGATTTAATGAGGTTATAGGTTGTTGGTCTGTACAATTTTAGTCACTATTAAAATCATCAAATTTTGAGAATTCGTCTCTTGAGTGGGATTGAGTCTAGGAGGTCAAGTTGAGTACAGGAGAGTCCCTTTACACTATTGCAGCATTGAATGACTTCTAATCATGTGCTCTTGATAGGTTCTCTATCACATTGTAAGCTGAACAGTAGTACTGTCAGTATTTCTCCTCTTATCTAGTTCTTGCAATTCCCATGATCGTGGAAGAGACTGGCCTCATTTCAGTCTATAGCTTCAGGTTTCCATTTCTTGCATCACCCGTTGAATAAGTGGAAGAGGTTGGCTTTCTGCCTATTTATTTACTGTATTGCATTACTTCATCATATTATTGATCGGTTGAGCCGTCAACATACTCCCGCTGAATAAGTGGTCGAGTTGCATGTTTAATTTCAGTAATGTTCTTCATTTTCAGTCCTCCTGCTGAATAAGTGGTAGAGTGATTATTATCTTCCTTCTCTACCAGTATTTTAATCCATTATCTTTCCCATGTAGTTTAAATTAACTTCATTTTCGAGATATATCACTATGCATTTCTATTTAAAAAATTTGTACCATATATATACGGTGAAATTTACTATTACATTGAATTCTAAGGCAAATCTAAAACCCAAATTATTTATTTAAATACCTTCTTTCTTCCTTTTTTCACAGTTATTTTTATCCGTATATTAATACCTTTAGGTTTCAAATAACATTAATTCTTGATAATTTACTTTTCTAAGAAAAGTTTTATTTATAGAGTAATATTACTGTAATCATTCTAAATTAACACTATTGTATTTATGTGAATTAAATTTATGTAAAAGATGCTGAGAGGTAACAATGATTTCTTTAAATCTTTATTTATAATTCATTTATTTATTTATTGAATATGTATATATAAGATTTGTTTGCAGAGAGGTTTTATTTTATTAATACAAAAGAATTAAATACTGGAATCCTACACACAAACTGGAATTATTTGAATGTATTCAAAGAAAAAATTTGAATGATTAATATCAGGAAAATGGCTATCAATTTGGGGCAAAGTGAATACCCAATAAAAGATTTTGACAATGCTCTTATCTGAATAAGTAGACTAATAAGTAATGTAAATTAAATCATTACAAACCTTAAGCAGGTACACTATTAGTTCTGTATCGTTTCTGAATTCGATTGCATTGAAATTTTTGTCATCAATTTTTTGGATCACACTAGATAATATGATATCATTAATAGGTACACTACTATATATATAATTGTAATACTCTAAAAAAATAAAATAATGGTTGGAGTATTCTAAAGTATTTATTGCAAAATATTTATATGAGACGGTTATTATTTATTGCAAACTATTAACCTAGGTCTTGGTGGATAAATATATTGACAACTCTAATAATAATGCCACTAGAAGCAACAACATCAAATGCCATTTGAGCTGCTGCCTATTATTGCATACTGGCATTATGACGAAGTTTAAATCACCTATACAGGCACAAGGTATATATAATTTTTATTTAATAATTAATACCTATGCCTACAAAACTGCAGCACTGGAATTTTCGACAGGGCGCTGAGTAGAAAGTGGGGGCACCACTGGCAAAGGCTATTGAGTTTGATATTTACAATTGCCAATTACTTTTTAAGCAGAGTCTTATCAACAAACCACTTAATCAATTTCAACACCCATGATAGGGCTGGACACAACTCTTTTTACAGCACTTCGGCGTGATAATGGTGCCATATAATAACTATGCACAACATTGAATTTCTTTACAAAATTTGTGTGGAATTGATTTACTGAGTTTGTTGGGCACTACAGTTTTATGGCGCCTCAAGTAGACATTTACCAATCATCTGTTTAATAGATAAATTTATATATATAATACTTAGTTGTATGTATAATATGTTGTGAGCAGAAATAGTTTCATTCTAATTTAACATTACTTCCTTTTTGCACAAGAAATGGGTTTACAAAAATATCATTAATTTTAAAGAGTCGTAAATCGATATCATCTATGATTTTCTTTGCAGCCCAAGACATGATATGGACAAGATCCTACCTTGCACTTGTGGTGGATAGAGTTTTGATGAGATTTAAAATCAAATTATTTCCATGTTGAGAACTCCTCCCAAACCCAATCCAACTCCTCGGTTGTAAATTATTTCAATGAACTAGCTTTTCTAAAGGTGATAATACCAGACTCTTGTAACCTCCCCCAACTCTAATGAATATGATTAAATAATTCCCATAACTTCTCTTTATTAGAACAACCACACAACCAAGGATATTAACCAAACATTTATAGTTAATTTATTTAAAATAGTGTTTCTTTGGGACGGGTTTCTAAGTACAATAAAAAAAATTCCAAATTTTTGGGGATATCAAGGGGATTATATAATAATATATTTTAATAAAAATATATAAGTTATATAAAAGAGATTTAGATAACTTAAAGTTAAACTAAAAATGTCAAAGCCCAATTCAAATTGTTGAATCATGATTCATACATCAAGATGGAAAAATGTAATAATTAATATCTGAAATTCAAAGATCATTCATGAATCATCATAGTGGCTTAAAATCAGAATCCATCTCAAATTGAAATATTCAAATAAGTTATAAGTTCAAAGTTCAATGTACCACCTAGAGTCTCATTATATAAGTGATAAGCATCAAAAGGAAAAAAATAAATTGTCAAAAATGATATGTATATATTTTTTTGTTTGAGAAAAAAGTTCAAAAGTTAGAATCACCATCATTGATAGCTACATATTTAGGAAACTCCTCATCACTGTGGAAGGAAGTGGAACTATTTCCTCCAATCCCATTTGCACATCATGGTCATTGTCAAGTTGTTGTGGCCCCTTGGGCTCTACATCCCACCTTTGTGTTGGGCTCTCCCTATACTTTGGTGTCTTGTGATCAACAAAATAGAAGGAACTATGCACTGTAATGAACTTTTCTACTCTTGTAGAGATAAGTTTGTTCCTCTTTAGAGAGTGGATAAAGCTATATGTGGACTTGTTCCTTTTACCAACAAAGAAATGAGAAACTTGTGAGAGAAGACGAATGGAAAGTGTGCACAATGGTCTTGGAAGCCCATAGATTATCCACCAACTACGTGGCTTGGCTTGTGCCAAAGTGTGCTTGTCAATCTTTGCCGAAGTTTTGTAGCCATCTAGTTCTATGAAATTAATCTACTCAACTTTGATCTATGAAATGTTCCCCTTAATTTTTTCCCTTTGTTTTTTAGTTCACAACAATGCAATCATGCACCCGTTAAGAATTAGCTCCAAAACATAACACAACTGAAACACTCTAACCAAGAATGCACCCTAAAAACACTTAAGGAGGAGGGGCAGGCATATGGTCAAAGGATCCCTAGGATCTAAAAACTTGATAACAACTGAAAATGAAAAGCTAAACTCGACACCAAGAATGTGCATGCAAGATCCTTTTGCAAGGCGAGGTGCTAACATATGGTGGAGTGCTAGATATTAAACTGAAATAAAACTTCTTCTACTGAAGTAGGCATCCACAAGTGGTGGGAATACTCCACTTATTTAGTAGGTGTGATTATTACATTTATTTGAAGGCGGCAAACCAACCATTTAACCTCACTTCCACTTAAACTGTGGGGGGTATACAGTCCACACAACCACTTATTTTTTGTGGGTTGAATATGATAAACTAATTGCAGCAAAGTAAACAATTGTTTTAGTACTACTAATTAGCTTACAAACAAATAACATACAAATGCAAATGAGAATGATATGCTTCCAAAAGCACTCAATGATTAGAGTAACACTTCCTCTAACATTTACAATGCCAAAATGATATAGAAAGAAACTCAGAACAACATTATAACAATTTTTAACTAATTTGATCAAAAACATGAAATACATAAAATCAGATCAGCAAGGTGAGAATTCACCATAATGGACGTATCTGAAATATGCCAGCCAATTTTTTCATTTTATTACATAGCTAAATTCACCCATTAGCATTAGTGCAAATATAAACCAGCTGAATGTAACCCTTTCCTCTGATCAACCCAAATCCCAATGCGGACAAGGTTGAGAGCATAAACGAAAGGGGGTCGTTAGTAAACTGAAGCTTGCTGAAGTAATGGTAAGAAAGTACAATCACTCAACCACTTATTCAGCGGGAGGACTGAAATGAAAGAACAATGCTAAAAGTAAGATGCAACTCAACCACTTCTTCAGTAGGAGTAGGCTGACGGCTCAACTGATCAGCAAGATGAGATAATGCAATTACATAAAGTAACAGGCGACAAGCTGGCCTCTTCCACTTGTTTAGCGGGTGATACAGGGAATTGAAACTAACTAAGACTGAAACAAGCCAATCTCTTCCACAGTCATGGGAATTACAAGAATTAGATTAGAATAGAAGAAAGGCTGTCAGTACTACTGTCCAGCTTACAATATGTAGATAGAGCCTGCCAACATCCGTGATTAGGAACCATTCAATGCTGAAATAATTATAAGTGACTCTCCTATACTCTACTTGACTTCTTGGACTCAATCCTACCCTTGAGACCAACTCCTATAAATCTGATATGACTGATTATTGACTGGAAATGACAGACCAACAACACAAAAAATCACTCAAAAGCTCACAACTAACTCAAATCTTACTTGAATTGCGTGAAACCAAGTTCATTAGGCTCTTAGAAGGAAGGCACCCCTATCCCAATGAAGAAACCCCACTCACAACTCTCTTCCCTTTTCTTGTACACATCCCAATGCACTCCTAGATGGTACGACCCTCAAGAAGGGCGATTTGCTCTTAAAAATCCAAACCTCATCTAAAAAATCTACAAATAAACACAAAGGGTTTCCCCTAGCATAGACACACAATGATGCAATACCTAGAAGGAAAATGTTTATATTTTTGATTTTATGAATAAAACTCACAATTAGCTACACAGACCTACAACTATGAAAAATTTGACTAGAATGCAAAGAACTGGAATTACAGATAAAAGAAGTCTACTACAATGCCAAATAACTCAACTACAAACTATCTCCCAACTAGTTGCTATCTTTCAAGCAAGAAGATGAGCCAAATGCTAAGAGGTAAGCTTTCCTCCAAGCCTTGTCTAAAAACAATTCAGCAGCATAACAATATGATAGACAAAAGATCCTCAATGAATAAACAACCCCTCCATTTAAAGCCTTGGATAGAACTTCTAGAAGCCTCTAGAAAGTGTGCTCAAACCAAGAGTCAACACAAATTCGAATTCAAGGTTGACTCGAGCTTCCTCAAACTTGGCGTCCATTTTTAAGTGAGGTTATAATATGAAATGAGATAAATCCACATATCCCCAAAGTTGGCGTACCTTTTTGATAAGTCATGTTTTAACTTTAGAAAGTATTTGTCTCCCTTCTTGATGAGGCGTCCACCCTTGAAGGTCACTTAAAAAACACAACTTTATTTTATATCATTAAGCCAAGGTCAATATTAAAATATATCAAGATAACTCACTTATCCACCCTAAGAGCATCCAAGGACCAAATTGAGCACTGCCAACTGAACTGGCTGGAGAGAGAAGACAACTGAACTGCAACTATCAAGATCATTGCCAGAAATAGAATTTACTAAAAATAGTAAATTTGAGAAATTGCTTGAAACAACAAGCCAGCTATACCACTACGAAGCTCTCAGAAAACCCAGAAGGAATCCACAATTAGAATTTCAAAATTCCATTGGTAGACTCCAGAAAAGCTCAAAACAACCATTGCCAGATAAGGAAATCCTAATTTTCTCATTCGAGTATCCTATGGGTCACCAGGATAGGCTAATGGTCACCTCCAAGATCACTGTTGAGAGGGGGACATTACAGTATCTTCTTCAATTCAACTCGGAAAGCTCTCAAAACACAACCAATCAACAACTAAGAGCTAGGCGTCCAACCTCCATTGAGAAAACGAGCCCGAAACAGATACAAATAGTTGGCATGATTCCCAAGATAGTTAAGAAGAAAGGTACGACCTCCAGGAAGGGTCGACCTTCTCCCAAAAATAAAAAACTCAATGATAAAATCTGCTAACTTGCAAAAAGGGGTGCCCTCCATAGTGGAACAACATGGGCCAGTACCCAGAATGATAGAAAATTTGATGGCGAAGCTATGAATAGAAATTCGCTTCAGCCATGAACAAACCAGCAACTCAATAATAGGTTATACAACAGCAACCTATCAAATAACATCAGAAATAAAGCTCCATCTTCACCTGTGTGAAGTATAGTCTCAAAGACCAACCAAGAAAGCCATAGTTTCAGGCCCGAAGGATGAATTGCAAAATGCTAAGCTTCCCCTTAGCCAAGCTCTAGATTTCAAACCAACAACATAACTTTACTTTCAAATTTCCAAGATGATATACAAAGAGCAAGGCACCAATATATAAGCTTCAATTGGCAAATGAAGCAACTTGTAACTCCCAACAAGAAACTGTTCAATTCCTCCAAGGGATGCCACCTTTTAACATTCACTTTATTTTGATTTTAATGAAATATTATTCATCTCCCTTTTTGACGTCCAATTTTAAGTTGCACAATAACATTTAAAACTAAACATTTAAATGCATATGAAAATTAACCCCCTTTATGTCCCCTTCATTAAAACAACTTGGAGTCATCAAGCCTAGGCATGGGGTACAACTTCAAGATATGAAAATTGACTGTCTGGGACTCAATCCAAGGAGGTAACGAAGAGCAACGCTCAAACTGCAACTGATTACTGCTAAAAATAACAAACTGACATTAGCCGAGGTGAACCAAGCTGATAAAGATGCCACTGCCACAAATGGACTTACTAAAAATAGCAAATGCCAAAAATAGTAAGTTCACTGCAAACTCAATAGAAAGCCAAATTGAACAGCCACACTGAACTGCAAAAGGCTGAACTATTGCTAGAATGATACTGCTATAAATTGACTTACCAAAAAGAGCAACTGCTATAAATAGTAAGTTTGCAAAACATCAATTGAACACCAACTAAGCAGTAAACAAGACTTACTATAAATAGTAAGTGTTTCCAAATGCCTTTTGAGCACAAACCGGGAAGCCAACATGACTTACTATAAATAGTATGTGTCTGGAAAGGTTATTAGATGGACATGCATGTTACATCATTCTGAAGCTCTCTGAAAACCCAGAAAACTCCCAGAAGCACACTTCCAAACTCCTGCATGCAAGCCTTTAAAATGCATCTAAAACCTCCTAAAAAGTAGGAAACCCTAATTTTCGCTTCAGCTTAGCCTATGAGTTTCCGAAAATAGGCTAAAACCTCAAGAAGAGCGTAGGGCTACATTGGGGACATTACAGTCCACCCTTCCCCAAATTGCTTGACCTCAAGCAATGCCACCACACTCCAAGAAAAATGTTTGATCCTTACTATGCCAAGTAGGATCCCAGGGTCCCAAATCCATCTCTGAGAGGACCCACCATGCCGATGCTGCACCACTCTGATCACACAAGAATAACCAACAATCCAAATCTGCACTAATCTTCCTTGTAACCCCAAAGAGTCACCATATCTGAGACCCAAACTGATAGGCCTGGAAGAACTAGAATCAAAAACTTTCAACATCTCATATCCATAAAACTTTGAGGAGTTAAAATCTGCAAAGCCAATGTCAAACACATTCCCAAGCATTAAGAAGAAAGGACTACTCAACTCATAAACATGCTCTTCAACATAACTCCTCATAGCGTCAAATAGAGTCATATCAGCATATATATAACTCTACCAACACTTCTTGCAAAAAGAAAAGCAACTCTTTGCAAAAGTTCCACAATCACATGCTCAAAATTCCATAAGGATGTATAATGCCCCCTTTGAATCAAACTGATATGATAGAGAAGACTTTGAGAAAAACTTACAAATTTCACCACATGAGTCTCCAACTGGTGAACTAAATCAGTTAATAATTTGTTGCCCCAAACATTGGTATAGGAAAAAATGTGGAGAAGTCCACTGATTAACATTGGAAAACATCCCATACACGGATTTTGGTTGCACTGAATCATTCTCTTTCTCATTTGAGGCCCAAAATCAGTCCTAACAATGAACTGGAAGGTCAGAAAATGAATACACCAGCTACCTATCGGGTCTGATATAGTCATCTTGAAATCTGATTTATGGAAAATCAGCATCCAAGAAAGTAAGCAGCAGATGTTACATGAAAAATCTTCAACAAAATAAACATATCTGCTCATGTATCTGCTCATGAACAAGGCTAATGGCACCCTTATCAAAGATCCCAATGCCATAAAGAAATAAATTTTGATCACACTACCCATCCAAAACACCATTTTATGATTAGAAATTACTATCCAATTGTTGATAAAGAAGGTAGCACCACCTCTAGCACTGAAAATTTGGCGCTTATCTCTCCAACAAACCTTCTTTTCACACATGATAATCTTCTTCAGAACATGTTGAAAATCCCATACTTGGATAATCAACCATGAAAATTTTCCAACACACCGAAACTATTTCTCTTTATGATTCCAAATGTTAGATAGAGCCAAAAATGATATCCCAAATCCGGTGTCCTCTTTAGTGTTCCATGAAAGCCACATTATGAAAGTTTCAACAACAAGAATACATGGAACAAGTAATGTCTTCAAATCCCATCCTAAGAAGAGATTGGAGTGAACTGAATTAACAATCAACTCAAAAGATGGACTATGGAACAAATAAACTCCCTGAATTGCAACAATTGCTTTCTTTAGAAAATCAAAGGCATAATCCCGTTCGTTAATCCAACATAGATAGTCTGATTTTATAATCTCTAAGGAGTCTTTGATGAATTGCTGATTAAAGAGAATGGCTCCATCTCTAACTCCTCCTTGTCTCTCTTTAATTAAACTATGTGGGCGGTCAACTTTGAATAAAAATTGCACCTCATCTTCAATGGATATCAAGAATGGACCTTCCCACTCATAAGCATGCAAGGATGGCGAACTACTGGTAGGCTGCATATCAAAATCAGAACTTTGTTTCTCGTCTTTGCTGCCCTCATAGCTGCTCCAAAACTCGTGTCTTTCACCATCCGTCAACTAAAAATGAAGAGGATCAAATTTTACCGAATCTTCGAACCTTTGTTTACAATTAGCTTCATAAATTGGAAAATCAGATTTGTGTTTGAGATCCTCTTTAAACTTTTCATTAGCAAGGACCTTTTGGTCTTCTAAAACTGCTTCCACTTTACTGATACTTTGATCATATTTTTTAGCAGCCCCCAACTTGATCATTGAGTCATTATGGGGATTTTCCATGCAATCTTCTTTGTCAAAGACATCTTCTCCTCCCATGACCATCTCACAACTTGCATTGAAATCAGAATTTTGTACTTTGTTGGGATCAAAGGGAAACTTATCCCAAACAAGTTCCTTGTCAACACTAGGCGCCTTCACACCCAGTTCCAAAACACTAAAAGGCTGATTAACATGATCAAAAGGAAAGTTCTTTTCATGCTGCTCTTGGAGTGTTGCCTCTTTGAACAAGACACCTCCCAACACACCAAAACTGACATCTTCACAAATATCTTTTCCCAAGAGCTTAGTTTGATGATCTAACTCAAATCCACCTAAACCTCCATTATTAAAGTGAAGCAAGGCATCTTCATTGTTAGTTGGTTTGACGATTATATCCTTCTTACCTTCAATAAGCCCATCATATAAAGGTATATTACTGATCTCTTCATTAGTAGTCACAAGCACACGAAGGAGGTTTTCTTGAGAAACTGCCATAGAATCATTGAGAAATAACATTTTATCTTCTACATTAATGACCACCTCATTTATCTACTTTATCTTCTTCAAGTGTGGCTTGAAATTTCCCTCACACTAAATGAACAAATCTCTGATTAACATACCAGCAGTAGATGAATTCTTTCCTACTTGTTCATGAATGTTAAGCAAGAAAGAAAGGACGGATTTTGGGATTTCATCCATCTTATTGATAATCAAAACTAAAATGTTTCTCATTGTTGCAACTAAATCCTCCTCTTGTTCACTCCAAGTTGAAATGAAGAGGTGATGGATTTGTTGTGACCTTTTCACACATCACCCCATCCCAGATGGGGACCCCCTATTTTTGCTCCATTCTGGTCTTTTGGATTTGGTTTTTGGGTTATTTTGTCTCTCTCTCTCTCTCTGATCTTTTGTCCTTTCGGGGATGTCCTATCATTTGATCTGATGGAAATTTTGGCTAAGTCTGTGAAATTAGGATTTTTATTCTTCAGGCCAGTTTGAAGTTAAATTGAGTTGGCTAATTGACATCTAAGCTTAACATTGCTATCAGGATGCTTCAGGCAGGGTCCCACTGAATTTTCATCGTGTTATGACAATTGGCTATTTTTAGCAGTTCCGGCTTCAAGAGCCATTTTCAGGGTCCACACATATGCTTTTCAAATGCTGTTTGGAGAATGTATTTGGTTTTTTCAAGACCTTCGCAGTGATGTAACATGCAAATTGAGATGATGACTTTCAACGGTTCAGCCTTCAAAGGCCATTTTTGGGGTTTGCATGCAAAGTTTTTTGGTGCATGTCAAGATATTCCTTATGGGTTTTATGAGAGCTTCGCAGTGATGTGACATGCATGCAGAATGGATCATTTTTTTGGGACTTACTATTTTTAGCCAGTGCCTGCATGTTGACCATTTTTCTGGGTTTTTCTAGGTTTTTTGAGATCCCATGGGCAGTTTGACATGCAAACTCATCTGACATCAGATTGATCACTTTCTAGACATTTACTATAAATAGCAGTTTCACTCCAGCAGCTCCCCGACACTTCAGTTCAGCAAGCAAAATGACATACAATAGAAATCAAGTCAAACGGAAATAATTCAGGGTACATGCAATTCAAATTAGGGTTTCCTACTTTGGTGCCTAAAAAGGTGGGTAAAAGGCCAAAATTTTGAAAAACGAAGATATCCCATCATGATCATTATCCTTCGAGCAATCCACTGGTAAAATTTGGGTGCAATCCAAGCACTTACTATTTATAGTAAGTCATCTCTGGAACAGGGCTATAAATAATAGGTCAGCACGAGAGGCAAGTGTGAACAGGTTCGCCAAGCGATGAGGACCACGTGGTAAAAATTTCAAGTCAAACGGAGCTGTAAAAGTCAAGCAATTTTAGGGTTTTCTAAAAATAGCAGGCGAACTAAAAATAGAAAATAAGCTTGGGCAACACTAGGTATAACAGGGTAGCAAGGTCATGAGAAACATATCACGCCAGCTCCAGGTTCAGAACGAATGAAAAGACACGAAGAGTCACACTTCTCCAAAATTTGCTAAAAATAGAATGGCAAGAGGTAGCTGGGGTGTTGAATATTTTCAAGTTGAAACTGGCATGAGAAGGTGGTAAATGCGCCCTAAGAGTAGCAGGTCATGGAAAATCTTTCAAGTCATCAAAATCTCTTGAGGATCCCGCATATGCGCCCTTGATGGAGGAGGCTAGAGAAAAGTTGCTAAGGCACTGGAAAATCCTCCTCACGCCCCCTAAATGCACCCTAGGCATCAAGGTGGAATAAAATTATCTCTAAGACAGGAAATGGAAATAGCACCCTTCAAATGCGCCCTGGCAGAAGAGATGCATGAAAAGTTTCTAAGTGTTTAAAATTTCCTCCTCCCTATGTAAAATGCACCCAAGGCTACAAGGTTGGCATAAAAATTTCTAAGGCATGAGAATTCCTCCTCGTACCCTCAAATGCGCCCAAGGTGTGAGCATGCATGGGGATGAAAATAATTCTAAGTGTGAAATTCCTCCTCCACCTAGGAAATGCGCCCAAGATGAAAGGATGTTAAAAATATTTCTAAGGCATTGAAATTTCTTAAGGACCCCTCAAATGCGCCCATCTAAGAGGAGGCTTGGGAAAATGTTCTTAAGTGTTTGAAATATCCTCCTCACATACCTAAATGTGCCCATCATATAAAGAGGTGTTTGAGAATATTTCTAAGGCATCAAGTGGAAGCTTGCATGTGGAAATGCGCCCAAGTTGTGAGGAGGCCTCAAAAAAATTTCTAACTGTAGGAAATGGAAGCTTGACCCCTCATATGCACCCAAGATGAGAAGGCAAGCTAGAGGCGTGAGAAATACTCTAAGGTGTGGGAACATGAAGCCTGACATGTAGGATGCGCCCAAGGTAATAAAAGGTTGAAGAATATTTCCTAAGGTAGAGGAAACGCATTGCATAAGGGTCAAAATACGCCCTAAGTAGCAAGGTGGATGAATATTTCTAAGGCATTAAACCAAGAGGATGTTTGATGAAATTTATAAAGTATGAAAGCTCAAGCCTTCATATGCGCCCAAGGTGTAAAGCTTAGTGAAGGTGTTTGAAATTTACCTAAGGCATTAAAAGTAATGCTAGAAGGAGTAAAATGCGCCCAATAATCAAATGAAGGTGGAGAAATTTCCAAAGCCTTCCTAAATGCGCCCTTGAATGGAAGTGACACATGTGAAGTGCGCCCAAGGTAAGTTGATTAAATCTAAAAATGTCTAAGGCAATACAAGGTGAAGTTGGAAATTACGCCTAGGGAGAAGATGACGGATAAATATTCTAAGGCATGGGAATTTCACTCACCACACATGAAATGCGCCCAAGATTGAAAGTGGAAGCACATAAGGTGGAATGCGCCCAAGGAAAATTGTTAAGGCATGGAAATGCTTGGGGAGCTAAAGTGGAAGTTGATACATGAAAATGTGCCCCTCATGGGTAAAGTCAAAGAATTGAAATTCCTCTAAGGCATTTTCAAGGCTGAAAGTGTGAAGTACGCCTAGGGGGTGATGTTAAAATTTCCAAAGCCAAGGTGAATTGTGCTCGTAAACAGGAGGGGATTTCTTTAGGAAGTCAAAGGAAAATGCCAAGGCATGAAAAATGAAGACTGCAAGTGTGGAATGCGTCCAGAATAAAATAGAACCAACCATAGCAAAGTTTATTATTTTTCAAAAATAATAAAAATTAAACTTACCCCTTCATCCGGATACACATGAAAATGATGATTTATGAGGAGAAATTTCTTTTGGGTATTGGACATTTCCCACGGGGAGATGATTTTAAAGTTTTCCTCACATTGCTCGTGTTGTTTTGATAGAGATTTTAGCCCGACACCTGTTGATGAATTTCCTAGGCGAAGATAAATTTTTCTAAGGCAAATGAAAGAAATGCCTTGGCTAGTGATGTCAAAATAAGCGCCTAGATTACAGTGGATGAAATTTATAAAGCAAATAAAATTGTCTAAGGAAAGGGAAAGGAAAACAACAAGGGGTAAAATACACTCACAAGGAAGAGATGAAATTTGTCTAAGGCATGAGGAATTTGAAGATGAAATGAAGCTCGAGTATGAAGTGTTCAAATGCGTCCTCAAAATGAAATATTTTCTAAGGCACAAACTCCAGGCACAAGGTGGTGGATGCACCCCTGAAGAAGACTTCATGAAATGAACACCATGCACATAGATGTTGAAAAGTTATGAAAGTTTGCTGGAAATGATGAACTCGATCACATCCGGAGACCAATCAGTTAGAACGTGGAAATTAGGTAAGTGAAGTGAATTTATATTATAAATATTTTGATGCCCTTTTTTTTTGTTTTGCAGGAAGAAGGTGTTGGAAGAAACGGCTAAGTGTTGGGATCTCTCCACAAAGACCCTCAAATGCACCCGACTCAAGAAGGCACGCGACAAAGTAAAGATGAAGAAATTAGGTGAAAAGTTCCCAAGGCAAAGACAAATGGCAGTGAAGATTTGGCTAAGGCATTAAGAACGTGATGTGAAAGAGGCAAATGCACCCAAGGCAGTGGGCTAGAGAAATATGAAATTTATGAGGAAGAAGTGCATCCAGGAATTAAAGTAACATGAGGACTCAACAGAGAGAAACTTATTGCAAGAGGGGTTTGAGCTGAGTGTTGTTGTATGCTTGCCTCCTCCTAATGTAACAAAATTGGCAGATAGAACAGAGAAAGTCTTTCTAGACGAGAATCTTCTAATGATAGTGGGCATTAATTGCTCGTAGTGGTTCCTGCAGAGGAGTGGAGAATCTTAGGTTCATTTATTACCCCACTCCTCGCTATGGCGGTTTTTAGGGAAAAAACCCTAATTAGGGCATATGTGGCTCAATCTGAGCCCTTCATTGTAATTGAATCCATGCTGTCCATTGGACTGAGCCAACTATAAAAGAGGCATCCCCCCTTATTTGTAAAGTAGTAGAGATTAGATTAAGGAATTGGAGAGATAGCTAGGAGTAGAGCTTAGAAGTTAGCATAGCATAGATTGAAAAGGAAAGAAAGCTTCCCCTTTGAAAGTTTTGCAAGAAGTTGTTGTGGAAAACTCTCATAATAAAAAGGTTTATCATTGCTTGGTGGTTCTATCTTTTATTGTGAGTAGCTAGCAAGGCTTTTTCGTCTTTCCAATTCAAGTAGCTTAAAGTTGAGTAGATTTTATTTCATGCAAGTAGTTGGTAGTCGTGGAATGTGGTGTTTAATTTGAGCAAGCTTTGCTTATCCATACCACTAGTGGGTTCATTGATGGTGGGTTCGCCTTGCGTGGTCAACTAGAACATTGTGAACTTAACTTCAATTGTGGTTTATATGTTGATATGCGTCATTGTGACTGTCTCTGCATGTTGAATCATGGTTTGAATATCTCTCATTATCCCTTTGAAGATTGCACTGGTTCTGTGGAAGCTATCCGAAGTGAGGCAAAGCAGAGCTTGGTTTGAAGTTTGCAAGAATTGATCTTCGCGTTCTGCATTTAGAGTAGATGGTAGCATCTCTAATCCCTGCATCCTTTTACATTCAACATTATCTGGTTAGTTTAAGAACTCGAGCATCATCGACAAATCTCTCGCAATTAGAGAATCCTTTCTTCTGAATGAGCAACTCACGTAAGTCCCCTTGAAATAACCAACAAATCACATCGATCCAACTAAGGCTATCCCCTTGCATAAGGAACCTTGGAGTTGAACGTATGATCTTTCTAGCAATCTTAGCATGCGGGACACTTTGATCAAGAGAGGATAGAGTATCTGTTGGAAACTTTATTCTGTGTTGGTGTGGTCATAAAACACCCGTCAACAGGATCAAATAATATATTCAATCTTGCATACCCAATTCAACTAGCAACTTACTTATTTTGAGTTCTGAAAATATTTTCAGTATAGTAACTCTTCTGGAATACTGATTGCTATCAGTTTCATCGAGATCTTGAAAGCTTTCTATGAACATATGAAGAACTATTTCCATAGTTTTATCATCAAATTCTCATCACTTCACTGAGGCATGAAGTATAACATATTGATCTCATCATCTAGATGCCTCAACCAATAAGATCATTTCAGGAAAGTCACTATAGATGCCAATGTTGTTTTAATTATCCTTGAAGGTGACTGTTTCACTTGACTCAAACATTGTTGCAACATAAGAAGTAGTCTCACTTCTTCTTCCCTTGTTTGACGTTCATTAATGAGCCTTGCACCCGCAAAGTGTAAAGATCTTGCCAAATCTTTCTCTTCATCTAAAGCCATTGCTTAAACTAGCAAGACAAGGTTTCATAAACCTCTGAAAAGGTGCCAACTTTAAAAACTTCTGAAGCTGAAACTAAATTTGTTCTACTTTCTGATGTAGTATCGGTCTTCTTTGACTCTCATCTGATAACATGAAGCGCTAAACTCATAGGCTGGCAAGAAAACAAGCTCTGATATCACTGAAATGTTCCCCTTAGTTTTTTCCCTTTGTTTTCAGTTCACAACAATGCAATCACGCACCCATTAAGAATTAGCTCCAAAACATAACATAGCTGAAACAACTCTAACCAAGAATGCACCCTAAAACCACTTAAGGATTAGGGGCAGGCATATGGTCAGAGGATCCCTAGGATCTAAAAACTTGATAACAACTGAAAATGAAGAGCTAAACTCGACACCAAGAATGTGCATGCAAGATCCTTTTGCAAGGTGAGGTGCTAATAATCAACAACTAAGAGCTAGGCGTCCAACCTTCTTTGAGAAAATGAGCCCAAAACAGCTACAAATAGCTAACATGATTCCCAAGATAGTCAAGAAGAAAGGTACGGCCTCCAGGAAGGGTCAACCTTCTCCCAAAAATTAGAAACTCAATGATAAAATCTGCAAACTTGCAGAAAGGGGCACCCTCCACAGTGGAACAACATGGGCCAATACCCAGAACGATAGAAAAAATCGATGGTGAAGCTATGAACAAAAATTCACATCAGCCATGAACAAACCAGCAACTCAATAATAGGTTATACAACAGCAACCTATCAAATAACATAAAAAATAAAGCTCCATCTGCACTCCTGTGTGAAGTACGTCTCAAAGACCCACCTAGGAAGCCATTGTTTTAGGCCCGAAGGATGGATTGCAAAATGCTAAGCTTCCCCTTAGCCAGGTTTTGGATTTCAAACCAGCAGCATAACTTTACTTTCAAATTTCCAAGATGATATACAAAGAGCAAGGCACCAATATATAAGCTTCAATTGGGAAATGAAGCAACTTGTAACTCCCAACGAGAAATTGTTCAATTCCTCCAAGGGATGCCACCTTTTAGCATTCACTTTATTTTGATTTTAATGAAATATTATTCATCTCCCTTTTTGGCATCCAATTTTAAGTTGCACAATAACATTTAAATGCATATGAAAATTGACCCCCTTTATGTCCCCTTCATTAAAACAACTTGGAGTCATCAAGCCTAGGCATGGGGTAAAACTTCAAGATATAAAAATTGACTAAGTCTGGGACTTAGTCCAAGGAGGTAACGAAGAGCAACGCTCAAACTACAATTGATTACTACTAAAAATAGCAAAATGACATTAGCCGAGCTGAACCAAGCTAATAAAGATGCCATTGCCACAAATGGACTTACTAAAAATAGCAAATGCCAAAAATAGTAAGCTCACTACAAACTCAACAGAAAGCCAAACTAAACAGCCACACTGAACTGCAAAAGGCTGAACTGTTGCTAGAATGATACTGCTATAAATTGACTTACCAAAAATAACAACTGCTAAAAATAGTAAGTTTTCAAAACATCAATTGAACACCAACTGAGCAGTAAACAAGACTTACTATAAATAGTAAGTATTTCCAAATGCCTTCTGAGCACAAACTGGGAAGCCAACATGACTTACTATAAATAGTAAGTGTATAAAAAGGTTATTAGATGGAGATGCATGTTACATCATTCTGAAGCTCTCTAGAAACCCAGAAAACTCCCAGAAGCACACTTCCAAACTCCTGCATGCAAGCCTTTAAAATGCATCTGAAACCTCTTGAAAAATAGGAAACCCTAATTTTCACTTCAGCTTAGCCTACGAATTTTTGGAAATAGGCTAAAACCTCAAGAAGAGTATAGGGCTAAATTGGGGACATTACAATCTATGAAGCTTCCTTGAACTGTACATGTTTTGAAGTCTTTCATGAGGCCATTCCTCATCTCATGACCATTAATATGATGAATTCTACCAACTCTTTCCACATACCACTTTGGATTCAAAGCATATGCAACCATGTGTAGAGGGGTGCTCAAGTTCTCCCACCTCTTTTGGATGATGGGATGAATATGCTCATTGTACAACTCTAGGCTGCGGTTTCTTGCACAAATGGTGGCCTTCATTTGGAAAAGCATGCTATCAATGCACTCATAGATCTCCCCAAGACTAGGACTATTAGAATCTCTAAATTTGATGACATTGAAAATTGGCTATATAAAAGATATGATGTATCTTACATTCAACCAAAAACTATCATTGATTATAGTCTCCTTCACTCTCTCCCCCTTCTCAATCTTTTACTCTTAACACTTGTTCCAATCTCAAGTCATAACCATAAGTTGAAATTGTTCTTGAAACTCAAGCATCCTCTCTAATAGAATGAAATAGGAAGAAAATCAAGTCGCAACTAGTTTGAGAAATTCTTTCTTTACACAAGTCCGAAACAATGCCAATGAAGTGTGGTGGTTACAAATGAACATTTCAACCTCCCTTGCATCCTCCACCATATGTTTCACCCATCCTATCTTTCTAATGTCTTTGAGTGTGTTGTTCATAGTATGTACTCAACAAAGGGTCCAATATATGTCCTTATGTTTCATTTGAATCAACATACCACTTCCCTACAAACATTTGCTACTTTAGTATTTGCTTGCACTACATATTGAGGACCAACCTCCTCAATGGCCTTTCTCAAGATCTGAAAATGAAATTTGACATCTTTGCATTTTCCTAAGCAATCAATTGCTTGCAAGAATTAAGGTCCATCAATGCATGAAATTATAATGTTAAGGAGTGGAAAATGTCTAATATATATCCATCGATCCATAATTATGTTGCAGCTAGTTATCACCCATTTGGCCTTTCTTTCCTCCATCAACAATTAACCTTTGAATAATTTTTTTCCAAGCGAGTGGTTCTCAATCTAGTCTCACTAGAACCCACATAGCCAGGACATCTTTGCTTACCTCATCAAGCATTTCCTTGTAAAAAGGAGATCAAGCAACATGGAAAGGAATGCCATTACCAAAATAGAAATCAGTAATGACCTCATCTGCAACCTCCCTTGCATGCTAAACATATTCGTGATTGGGTTTAGTGAGAATGAATTTGTAACTTTCTGTCTCCCCCTTGGCTCCACTACACTCACTCCAAATAACAAAAATGAAGGCGGTCAACGTGAACCCTCTTGGTGTACTAGAAGTTGATGGTGCAATGATTTCTCCTTGAGCTTATTTCATCATCTCATCCCTCATTTCAAGTGTGAGTTTCCACAAGATCCAACTCCTTTACTAAGGATATGCAAAAAGAGTGCATTGGTCCTTGTCATATTGCCATTCCAACCATCTAGGCAAATCTTGCATTTCCATTTCTAGCTTCCATCTGAATTAGATGCTCTATTGTGTCAACTGCTGCAAATTGTTGTAAAGGATTTTTCATGCTAAATGGCCCTTTGGAAAATTGTGCCAACAACTCTAAAGGGCAATTATATTTCAATACATTTGTACTTGAATGATTTGTAGTTCTGCTTGGGGTTTGCATTTAGTTGCTGCAACCAGTTCCTCATCAATTACATTCTCCAAATCAAAATTAGCATTAACAAAATGTATCCATCTTGACTCAAGAAATCTAAAATGGATGCAACATAAAAGAACTCAAAGTTATAACATTTAAAATATATAAAATTAAAATAAATGTTGTGACCAAATTTATGTATCAAGGATAGCAAGTTTATGTCTCTGTTTTTTTTATCATATGAAAAAGAGAAATGAGACTTCAAACTAATAATATAATGCTTTAGAGAATATATTTGAGTTTGTCATGAGAGGGACAAACTTGGAAAGAAGCTTTCTTTTTGATATTTTGTTTATATTTAGATATATATTGATAATTTTGAGTTTGGCTTTAGCAACCTTAGTGAGATAGGACAATGCTGACTACGCTCTGATCTGCGTTGATAACTACATTTTGTAAAATAAATTTTTACTTTTAATTTTGCTGGCAGTATAGAAACCTGAAACATAGTGTGCAAAAGATGATGGCAGTAAATAGGCAGCCAAAAATAAGGATTAGTATAAATTGTTAAATTGTGCAGAGGTTTGTGTTACTTGTTTGAGATATGTACTTTCCTAATGTGGCATAGACTTAGTAGAGTAGTAAATGTGGGGTAGTATTGTATTACATAGACTAAGGACACATATTAACCCTTGTTGGTGACATGAAATGTGATAATCTCAAGATATTGGCATCAATATGTTAGCTATGTATTATAATAATATTTAAATTTTTTTACAGAACAAGGAAATACTAAAATATAGTAATACTTTAGTTTGAAGTCATGTTGGGTCCATTCACATTGTGAATATTTCTAGTCACGTAAGCTCACTATTGTGCTGCACTTGTTGTTATAGTCGTGTACCTTGAAATTGAGCAATTTGTTACATCAATCATTTTCCTCTTCTACAATTTGATAACCATGTCAAATGAAATGAAAAAAAGTGGACTTGCAGGGTTGAGAAGTCAGTTAGGGTTCTCATTTTTTGGTTTTTTCAAAAAGTTGTGTTTTTTCTTTAAACGAAAATTTGTATTGGTGTTGAAAGGGAGATTAGGCATCCTTGGGATGCTTTTGTGTTTCCTGTTGTACCCAAACCAATTTTTTTTCTTCATTAAGGCATTTTGCTAAAAATGGTCTAAACCTTGTAAAAATGGGGTCAAAACTCAGTTTTTGGGTAAATCAAGTATGTGTTTTTAGTTAGTGTGCTATCAGGAAGATACTAGAAAAATTTGAAAATTTTGAAAATTAGGGTTTTCGGACCCCATTTTTAGGTCAAAACCCTAGAAAATAGGAACTAGTCAGAATTGGCTGAAATTAATTTTGATTGAATTATTTCGCATCGCGATCACAGTGGTGAAGTCGGTTTCAGTTAAAAGTTAGTTTAAGCCTGGTGGGTAGTTTTCACCTTTTCAGGAGAAAAGTTAAGATCTCCAAGGTCGTCAATGGCAGTTGGCTAGTACCAGGTGTCAAAATCTAAGCTTGAAACTCAAAGAAGAACACTCTACAATGAAAAATGCTAAAAAAGATGCTTCTTGATGGAGGGGATTTTCAGATTGGCAAAAAGTGCTAAAATATTCTAAGTCTGGAAACTTTTCACTATGTAACGTGGGAGACGCTTGCACAATCAATGTGCAAACCAACTTTACGCATCCGTACATGTGAAGATAGTGAGATGCAGTCATATACACATGTCAGCGGTAGTAACATCTTGACATGGTCAACCTCAGCAACTGATGTGGTGTTCGTAGAGCACGAAATGATGGAAAACATGAAATTCAGAGCAAATCTATGCCTCTACAAGCCAGGGGCGCCCTTCCATTTGGAGGTTAAGATTCAGCTTCTTTGGGTTGCAAATACATTCATTCTCTTTGGTTTTCAGTCAGCTTTCTAACTAGCTATGGAGCCAGTCCGTTCGAATTACAGAACTCTGACAAACGAAGGCGGAAGGAGAAGTTACGAGGAGTATACACATCATGGAGGCAGTCAAAGAAAGCATATCTGTGCCCCTATAGCCCAGGGGCACCCTTCTTTTTGAAGGCCCAGATCTGGATGCATGTGCTTGATATTGGTTTCAGTCTCTTCGGGATCAATCTGGCTTTCTGATGAACTGTCAAGCGGAGGCATACATAGTGCAGAACTCTGGTTATCAGTGTCAGAAGTAGAGGCTACAAGGAGGTTGCATATCACAAAAATTGCCAAGTTGATAGTTTGAGCGCCCCTGTAGCTTAGGGGCGCCCTTGAATATGACCCTCTAGATGGATGAAATTGCAGTTGAGGTCTTCCTGAGATCTTTTCTAGTTCAGTCCAGCTTCACAACGCACTAGTTCGCAAGATGCTCCAACATTCTGAGTGATCGTGACAAAGGTTCTACCAAGCACGTAAAACAGAGGATGGAGAAACATAGCTACACACAGCTGCACATCTGTAGGCTAGGGGCACCCAGCCTTTAGGCCTTCTAGATGGGGTTATTTGGATTTGCAGTCTTCACGAGACCTGTGTGCAATTACTCCAGCTATCCAACGAGTCCAACCATCAGCCTCTAGGATTTGGTGAACGCTCGTACGTGCGAGGTTAGGGTGGTGATACTAAAAAGTGAAAGTGACTGGAGACAGCCGGAAAATGGCTAAGTATGGAAAATACACATTGCCTTGAAAAATCCCCCCTTCTTTGGGAGGCACTAAATGTAGTTTGTTTGCTTTGTCTCTCCCAGAACATCTCTTCCAAGTTGTTCCATCTATGTGGCAAGCCTGTCAGCATGCATATCAGAGCAACTCAGCTCCCGATAGCGAGGGTCAAAGTAGGGTACTTGGTTTAAATTGACAAAATGCAAAATCATGTTAATTTCAGTTTCTACTCCTCTGCAAGCCAGAGGCGCCCTTGCATCTAGAGGTCTTAATTCAACATTTAGACCTTGCAGATGTAGTCATCGGATGCGTAATTCTTCCAGTCATGCAATGAATCTACCATCCAGTCAATAAGGTTCATCGTTCACCGTCAGCGACAGTTTGAAATGCTAGATGGAAAATTAGGAAAATGGCTAAATAAGAAATTTCATATCTCCTTGGAAAAGGCGCCCTTCTTTTTGAGGCACCAGATTCAGTTTTCTAAGGTCACAACATCCAACAGACATTTCATCAGTTTTGATCTGGCTACGCAATGAATCATTCAGCTCAGTCTCAGCATCGCCCGGGCACTTAGAAATCAAGGTTCAATAGAGGTTGTTGTGACGTTTTCACCAAGCTACAAAGTAGGAAGTTAGCAAAACATCTTAACTTTTGGAGATGGATGCCTAGAAAGTCAAAGTTTGACATTTTGGATTCAGAAAAATATTCTAAGGTGACCCAGAAGGAGAGTTTCTCAGTTAACTGGTTAAAATAATATATTAATTTTTCAGTTCTTGGATGTCAGTTGTGCAAAGGGAAAATTTCTTCATTATATTAATATTGGCGCCTATTTTGAGACTCATTGAGTTTCGCATGCTGAGTTGAACTAAATATTTTAATATTTTAATATTTTTTGAACTAAAACACAGTTTTTGTTCGAACGAAAGGAGGTCCAATTAAATTACTTCTTTCCAGATCAAGGTTTATTCTTGTAGTTGGCGCCATAAACCTAAAATTTCTTTATTTATCTCAAGATTGGCGCCATTTCTCTCATAGTAGGTTGAAGTGCAAGCGAATTTTCTCTTGTGCAAGCATTCAAAGACGCTACAACAAACATTTTTCAAATTTCTTTGCAGATACAGGTCAAGATTCATCAGCAGACTTCATATAGACATAGGTGAATTTCTACAGAAGCAGAGAAAACAAACAAACAAAAAATTTTGTCTTCTGTCTAAATTTCTTCTATTTCTCATCTTAGGTATTCTTCGCATGTCAAGGAAATGACAAGATTTTTCAAAAACAAAGTATCTGGGTTCGTGTATTTCAGCATCAACGACAATACCCATGTCTCAGATTATTTCGTGAAAATTGCCCCACAGCCTCTATTCTAGAGCTCTATGGTTTTTTCTGAGATTTTCTTTTGCATGCAGGCCTAAAACACATTTTTTCCAAAATCTATCTATCTGGGTTGTGTTAGGATTCAATTCGGCACAAAACCCATGTTCCAGATTTTCTCGGGAAAAATTGTCCTCACAGCCCCTCAGATCTCAATTGAAAACCTTTTGCATGAGCGCCTAAATCACATTTTTTCAAATTTCTGATGTTGTGGGTCATCTTAGAATTTGATTTTGCACAAAACCCACGTCTCAAAATATTTTGTGAAAATTGCCCTCCGACAAGCTATTTTTAGCCTCATCAGGAGTGATTTTTGGTTTTCTGGAGAAGTTGTTAGAACATAGCCGTGTTCATAGTCAACAGGCGAGTTTTTTAGGATGTAGTTCACGCAGACCGAATTCAAGACCAAGTCAGTCTTAATTCATGATTTCATTAGAAAAGCTGACACCGATTTGTATCAAGCGCATCCGAAAGGTTGATAGGCGTAGTCACTCAAGTCCACATGGTTTCATGCCTCATATAGTTGATTGTCTTCCAAGGCTAGTTAGAGGGTTGATACCATTGGGTTTCTACGTATGCAGCAAGTTCATTTGCATTTCTCACAACCAAAGAGTTCGCAGTCAAACTTTGTGGTTTCATCATGCAACACTCTTCCATAGAGAAAAGCGTGAAAAACGTGAGAAGCGTCAAGCTGTAGAAGAAATAGTGGCCAACACTTTAGTTACAGAGCCGCCAGAGTTACCAGTCAGTGAAGTGCTACTTTAAGTGTGTAGAGATTTCAAGGTTTTGCTTGAGTTGCTAACAAGCAGTGAATTTATAGTTAAAACATGTGATAACCTTCAGATGGTGATGTTGTCAACAACCTCATGGAGAGGTTAGTTGCATGAGATAAAGGCCAGTGAACTTCAGTTCAGGGTGTCCCACCATTTCCAAGATAGACATTAGACATAGGAGTTAAATTCGATGTCTTTTTCCGAGCTAACTCGTTCCTTTTCTCCATGCCATGTCTTTCTTGGAATCATCTTTGTATAGTTGGAGTTATTAGTTAGTTTCATTTCAATAAGGACATGCATGTTGCACATGTCCATTTTGTTGAGTCTTGTTTCAGTTAACTAATGGTATCTTTCCAGTTAATGGCGTAGTTTCATTTAATTAGGTTTAGAGAATAAAGATCTCGCATGCTGCGAGACTCTAGTTGACTCAAGGTGATTTTAGGGTTGCCTACACCTTTGATGTCTATAAATAAGAGCTTTCAACTCATCTGTAATTAACTTTTCCTTGTGATAGAGAATTGTTGCGTTGTCGGCAACATGCCTATTCTCAAGACTGGTTCACCCTTGTAAATTAGAACTTTTGTATGAGAGATTAATATATGTTGTGCCCACCTTGCCTGTAATATTGTATTTTTGTATCTATTCATGAGCATTTGTTTTGATAATGAATTGTTATGCCACTTGGGTTCCATGCAATTATTATGGTGAATGCTTGCCTTAGTTAGATATAGTGGCTAGTTTGATCGTAGATTGTACGTGTGTCTCGCCTATGCAATTTGCTGTCCTAGTTGGCTATCTTTCATGTTTGTTATCAATAAGCCTATTCAAATTGAGCAAATAGTTGTTCCCACCTCTCCTTCATGTTGAGAATTTGTACTTAAAGCTTATAGTATGATGTGTGTGATAATAAGCTTATTCAGTCGAGCAAATAGTTGTGCCCACCTTGCCTTCATGTTGCGAATTTGTACCCAACTTATCGTATAGAACCATTCCTGCTCCATTTCCTCACACTCTATTTTCTTGAGGAAACTGGATAGATTTAAAGAAGTTAGCTTAGTTGTAGTTAAATGATCTGCGAAACCGGAAAATCCTTAGCTGCAACATTCTAGGTTTTCTTAACCTTGTGCCTCTACCAGCTGAGAACAAAAAGATAGGATTTAGTTTACTTTTCTTTTCCATGCATTCCAGCACAATGAGGGAGCTTCCCCTCCTAATTTGAAGAGCACTCATTACACAGTGTGCATAGCTGTCTGTACAAACTTACACTTCGAAGGTGTTAGTTTTTACAGCAACATTTCTCTATCAAAGGGATGTTCCCCTTGCAGATGGGGCATCCCTAGGACATTGTTGTTTGAAGCAAAAAATGGATTGTGGGGGTGCGTTTTATCCCCATCTCCGATACGTTGTACATTGCGAGAGTGGTGAAAAACCAAGGGGGACACGTCCTTGAGGACCACAATTTAAAAACCGACTAAATAATAATTTAGAAATTAAATCTGTAAATTATTATGTTTAATTGAACATAGTAATTTACTCAACTAATTTAATAGTCATTTAATTTAATTTCTCTATGATATTATTTTTCTTGCCAACTAAACAATTTGACATCACTATGATACCCACAAACACATTAGAATTGAAGAGACCAAAACTAGTGCGAGTGTGATGGTTCTCGGTTGGTTCAATACATCCATATACTATTGTGATCTTCCTTCCTCTCTTTTATGATTCCCTCCCTCTAGGATTTATTTTTCCTTGCGAAGGTTAGGTTAAATGTCCTACATCCACTTCAAGCCAAAGATGGTAGTTTGTCTGAGATGTAGGATCATAAATAAAAATATCACTACAAATAAAAATCTAACTTTTCCTTACCAAAGTGAATCATACCTAAGTCACTTAAATTAACTTGTAGGGACATAACGCTCAATTCAAAAATAAAATTGTCATGACCAATTATCAACGTTGCAAATATTCATCTCAATAATAGAAACCTCATTAGAACATAAAATTTATTCAATAATCAATAGGTTGAAAAATGAGATGTGGTATAAATTTGACTATAATTTTTTGCTTTGGTGCCAATTTTTGCAGTTAGATTTAACTAATTTAGTGCTAGCACCAAATCTAGGATGGCTACAAGAAAATTTGTAAGTGTCCCACTCCCTACATTTATAGTGGCGGGTGGGGCCAAAGTGACTTAATGAATTGAACATCTTAGTAGTGTTGGTGTTTCACTTCGCACCTCTGGTATGTGAATTAGAAATGGACAACTATGCACAGATTAACTGCTCTTCAAATTAGGAGGGGAAGCTCCCTCTTTGCTGATGTTTCTTAAAGAAAGTAAACTAAACTAATTTTCCAATCTTTTTGTTCAGCTAAGAGCACAAGGTTATAAGACTCAAGTGTTGTAGCTGAGATTTTCTCTTTTGAATTCCAACTATGACTAAGCCTACTCTAATGACGTTTCTAACTAATCAAGTAAACGTAGAGCTTGAGAGTTGGAAATGAACAAGGAATGATTCTTTGACACAAATACTTAAACAAACCTTTTTACAACGCACATCTACTATACTTTCAATGCAAGCTAAAATAGAGATCATATAAGCATAACACATAAAACGGAAATCTAAGACAGTAGATCAGAGCAACAAAGCAGGCATAAGATTTATTTTCTCAAATTTCAAGTAATAAAGATTACACTTTTGGGACAACAAGATTGTAGCAATAATAGGCTTATAGTTTATCCATCAAACCAGAATACACTTGACACAAATAACACAGGAACTGAACAATAACTTGCAGCTAAAAGAGGCTTGCAAATTTTCTCTTACACTAAGTGAGCAATACTGAATAACAATTAGAAGGCATTAATAGGCTCAACGTTTTGTTATCACAAGCATGGTTAAAGAAAAATGGACAAGGCTGCCCTTATTTATATACAAGCAGAGGAGTAGGGAACCCTAAAATCTCCTTGCTTTTACAACCAAAACTTGCCAACATGCAAGCTTTATTTCTAAAACTAGAACAAGATAAGCATCTAACAACCTATGAAAGCGAAAAACAGGGAAAGTGCCAACTATTACATCTTGATTGTTTTTTCTTTCAAAAAGAATGGATAAGGATGAGACAAGAATAGAAAGAAAGCTCGAAGAATTCTTCAAGTTCACCATTGCTTTAAATCTCAACCACATCAACCAAAATTTTGAAACTGCCTCTCTCAAGAGCATCAGTACTATCTATAGCAAAATTTCGCTTTTCTAGAATTTCCTCGCCTTCTGTAATCAAACTTAGAAAATATTTGACATTTTCAGCTGGTTTATCAAATCTTGCTAGTTCCGGTGGCTTTGCAACTAGAGTGATGACCTTTTATAAATATATCATCTTGCTTCAACACATCCTTTTTACCTTGTGTTGGCATTTCAATTAGCACCTCTGGAGTGCTTATTGGAAACAAACAAGTATTGTAGGTGTTATAGTACTACTCTTCAGATTATAGAGAGGAAGATCTCTCTTTGCTGATGTTATACGTAAAAAGGGGTACAGTAGACTAAGGTTCCTATCTTTTTTACTCAACGGTAGGAGACAAGGGTGCATAAACACAATGCGCCATAGCTAGGGTTTTCTCTGGTTTTCGCAAATCTTAACTATGACTAAACTAGCTTCTAGACTATCCTATCTCCTCAAGATAAATAGAGCATGAGGGCATAGGAGTGAAATGGATGGGTCAAATCACTTGAATTCGTCGTCTCCTTAGAATATGGTTGAGGCTCTGAACTCTTGGATATATGTTGGGATAAGGTTTAAAAGAAGCAAACACTCTTTACGGTAAGTTGGATCTAAGACTTGCCAAGGAGGAGGAACCCTTGTCTGAGGTATAGGTTGGGAGACAACTTACTGGAAACAACAAAGTATGATGATATGGATATTAGGATTGCTAAAGAGTAGGAACCCCTGTCCGAAGTATAGGCTGAAATCTAGATCATTAAACAACATCATAGGATAACTATTGATAACAAAATATCCAAGGAGGAGATTGAAACAATAAGTTATTAAAAACAAGACGCTGAACAAACTCAAATCTTAGATCAAACATGCATGTGCCATCTAATTTTCTTCTTCAATCTTTTCCAACGAATTATAAAAATTGGGACAAAAAGGCACAAAATCATGCACAATTACGATCAACCAATTAACTCTCATCCAAGAGTGAACAAATACAAACTTGCAAGCTTGTGGCAACAATGGCACAACAATTTTGCGTAGTAAATAAAGGTTAAATAAATAATGAGCCCAAGGCTCTTATTTATAGAAACTCAAAGGAGTAGGTAACCCTAAAATTTCCTTGAGTTAACAATCAGTTCTTGCCAATCAACAAGAATTATTCCTATGTCTAAAAGTAGGTGAGCAAGCAGTTAACAGGAAATCTACTTTAGTTAGTTGAAACTATACAAAGAGTCAACTGGAAATCTACCTCAGTTGACTGAAAGCTAACTATAAGTGAACTTAAATTACAAAATGTGCTTCCAAAATAGACATCCACATTTAGTGGAGATCTGTGATCCACAAATCGTGGAAGCCAAATTTGACATCCTTAATTAGTGGGATCTGACATGCATGATCTGTGGGACCTGGAGTTAACTTGGAAAGGGGCATCAAGTTAACTCAAGTCACAATTAATGTCTTTCTAGAGGGTAGGATGTCCTTCTTCGGGTGCTTTACACCTCATCACCACTGGTCAATAGTGCTTCTATCCAGTCGTTGACCTCTTCAGCCTCTAGGCAATTAATGTTCCACAAGATGATGGCATAGCATCTTAGCATTTCTTCACCTGTCACAAGCTGTTGTTGATGGCCTATGCACTTGGCCGCTGCATCATCTAACTTGGTAGACATGGCTACAACTTTGGTCAACTTGCAACCATCGGGATCATCAAGGAATGTGCTATGGATGACATCTCAGAATTGATTCTGCACTGTTCCTAGCTCAATGTACTCTCCTCCCTCATGCTGATAGTGGGTTTTCCATTAAACGGTGGAGGCAAACTACTTAAAACTTCCCACAAACAAGTTATGAATTTTAAATGAACTTGTTTATGCAATACTAGTTAATTTAGCTTCATGATTTGTACCTGCTAGTGGTATTAATGTCTAGACTGGAGGCTGTCTTTTAAGAAATAATGGTGTATTAAGGAGGTTGTCTTTTAAGGAATAATGGTACTAAAAAGAATAATAGTACTCAAGCTCTAAGGTTAATTCAATAAAATGCAATGACAAAAACACTATCAGTTTATGAGTTCCTGCCTTAAGGAGGAATATTAACCTGAGTTCTTGTATAAGGCACAAGTTAATTGAATAAAATGCGATAACAAAAAATATGAGTCAAGGCAAAATAATAATAGAGTTCTTGTTTGAGGTAGGATTTTTTTTATAAAATGAAATAAAAGAAAAATATATTAAAAAATATGTTAAAAAAATTACATAATGATTTTCAAATAACAATCTTTTTATTAAAATCAAAAGAAGATAAAAAATGAAGGACGTTTATAATTAAACTCCCACCACCAATAATTAAGGGAAAATAAAAAATTTAGAAACCAAATAATATTAAAAATAATAATAAGGATCAATCAATATTGTTTTGAAGAAGTTGAAGGATTTGTGAAGATTGATCAAGTAATAGGGACTCCAAAACTAAAACATTTCATCCATAATTAGTCTCAAATCCTATTTGGCAAGACAATTTGCATAGCATTCCATTCACAAGAAGTTGATTAAAGTTATGAGAAAGATAAAGAATTTGCATCACAAAAGATACCAAGTGCTAAGAACAATTCATCAAAACTCTTTTTATTCAAAAGAGAAACTAAAATTATAGAATTTGTTTCACAAATAATTTGTTTTGAATCCAACTTAGAGGCTTTTTTCAAAGTTACAAGGATAGCATGAGCTTCCATTTGATTATTAGTATCAAATCTCTTAGCAAAATAGAAAAATAAATGAATCAAACCATTACTATCATCTAAGACCACCAATTCTAGTCTTTCACTAGGATTCACCTCAAAAGAATCATAATTTTTTATTTTGAAAAAATCAAAGGGGGAGGAAATCATTTATGGAACTCTATCAACCTTGGTAGAAATCCAACCTAAGAACTAGTTGGAACTCATGGTAACCAAATGACCCAAATCTAATTTCTTCAAAATCAAAATATTAGAGGGAATAATTACTTGATCAAAAGAGCACTTCGTTATTTTTTTTTAATGAATCTAAGATCTTTTGTGAAACATATCCACTGAGTCTTTGATATCCCTAGTGTAGCGTCAAAAAATTGTCACCCTTGACATTTTCACACTAGGTTTAGCTCCCCCCATGTGCTTGGACCTAATTATGCATTTAATTACCCATTTTATAAACATCATCGGAAAATCAAACAAGAGAAACAAAAATAATCATTAAATATTTTCCCCTGACACTTTGGGCCCCGAAAAGAATGGGTCTGGTCTAGAGTGCCCTATGCCCTAGACCACCTCTTTTTGGCACCAATTCGAATATGTCGGTGTCAGTATTTTATTATTTGAATTTCCAATTTTAATTGTCGGCTATTGGTATTTGATTTTCGGGAAATTAGAAGAATTGCATATAAATACTAGTCATTTTATCATTTGAAATCCTAGAAGCATACTTGGAGAATCTATTGAGCAAATTGAAGATTCTAAAATCAATCAAGAGCATTCAAGGGGAAAATTAGCAGCGTTATTACAACAGTTTCATCAATCAAGTTCAATCTTGCAAGACATCAAGATAAAAGAATCAATTATGTGCAAAGAGCTATTATTATGAAACATGCCAAATCATGAAGATGTATTGAGTTATCCTCTACATGCTAGCTTCAACAATCTATTATGTATGTGAGCTAACCTTTTGAAGGTCTATCAAGCAATCAAGAATCAACTTTTGTGGAAACTTGTGTGGCATCTCTTCTTCAAGGGTTTTCACATCAAGGTAATATTATCATTTGTCATTTATCAATTTCAGTCAAACATTATTGTTTTGGCCTCTGTCCAACCTAAGTCTTTCCTTCTTGATCATCATCTATTGTTGTACATGGAGGTAACAATACCAAAACAAGGTTTTACTTAGACAAGCCCCTATACAACACAACATTTTCCCCTATTGTCATGTGTGCAGGTTAGATTTGGAGGTTTCGACAGGTGACAGTCTTAGAAAACGGAGTGTGAACCTTAATCCACATCTTGAAACTTTCAAATCCGAAAAAGGAACCCAGTCTAGGGCACATCACAACCTAGACCAACCAATTTAGGCTCAAATTCATAGTGTGGGCTCCTCATAGTTGTCATATCTTAGATCCAGGTCGGTTATGTAACTTTTTCGTTTTCTTCTATCTGTTAAATTGTATTTTTAGATCTAGGGTTGTATGTCAAATAGGCTTGTCAAATCACACATCAAATTTATCATCCTCACAACTCAATACCACATAAACCCTATGAGGTTGGCTCTCCCTTGTGGCAATAAGTTAATCATCAAATTGTAGTTAATTTATGTTTAATGTTGAGTCAAGTAAAAAGGAGACAATCCTACTTATCCTAACTAGATCTATGATCACTTTTCCTACTCAACACATAGAATATCCAACGATTCCTCTCCAACCAAATTTTCCAAAGGATAAAGACAAGACCAATATCCTAGGTGATCAATAGGAAAGAGGCAAAAGTAGTATGCCTCAAACTAGCCTAAAAAACAACCAAATAAGTAGCATGAATAAGGGGTTAGTTCCAAATATGCTACCATTGCTTCCAAAGACCCTAAAAAAAGAGACACTAAGAAAAAAAAGATGAGAAACACTTTCCTCTTTGACTACATAGAGAACAAATTTATAAGGGTGTTGAAATATACCCTTTCTTATATTCTCCTAAGTAAGATATTTATTTTAACAAAGTAGTCAAATAAAGAAATTAGACTTGAGCCAACAAAATTTGTTCCATATTTTTTTCTAGCATAGGAAATCCTCAGTCATATTTTTTTCTCTTCTATTAATTCATAAATCCACACAAAATAAAATAAACCCCTCTAGGATCATAGCTCAAAGCCAAAACATCTCCTTCTCTAAGGAACAACAAGGTCAATCAACTAGGATAAAAAGCAAGGGTAGAACAAGACTCTAAAGCTCCCCTATAGGCCAACAACTCATATGTTTCCAATGAAAATTTTAAGAATTCCCCACCAAATGATAAGCCTTAAAACTAGAAACTTTAGGCCAACGTGTATCCCAAAAGATCTTACTCAAAGGGTGGAGAAGAGGGAAGGAAGAGAGAATTGGGGAATGAAGATCTAGTCAGCACATAAATAAAATTATTATTTAAATTTCATTACATTTTTAATGCATTAAATTCTTGTGATAAAAATTCAACTATGTAAATATTGTAAGTCTTATTCAATGTAAATTTTATTTAAAAAATAATTTGAGGCCCAAATTTCAATTGTATTAACATTTTATTGTGTTTTTTTGCTCGGTAATAATATAATATTTTATTAATCAAAAATTCAGATACACCATCATCTATTAGTTTTTCATTCATCCTCTGACTACAAAAAAGCCCATACAACAACCTCCATTGTCTCAAAAATATATCAGAAAAAGCTACCATCCCTACACCCAACACCCTGCAATCTACTTCGAATTCAGAGAGGACCTCTGCAAAATTAACGCTGCAAATTTCTTGTACCTACCCCTACCCTCTTGTCTTAAATCACTACCCCATTGCAACCATCACATGGCTAAACCCCAAAATTTAACAAACATTTTTAACATAACAAAATTTCATTCACAAAAATGAAATTAAGGTTGTAATGTTCATGCTGAGCTACCCATGGTCGTGCTACTTCCTAAAGATCTCTTCCCCTTCCTCTTCTAAGGACACAATTCCTTTCTCTCGCTTTCGTTGAGTTCTTCTTGTGCTTCGACAATCACTGCTTCCACCTCCATCAGCTCCACAAACAACTTCAAGGCCTCCCACCCACGTCTGGCTTCCTCTCTCCATCTGGCTTTAAGGATACCTTCCGACCAACGAACAAAGGGAATTAAACCTTCAAACTCATAACCTTTTGCATTCTCAATGCCTTCACACACATCTAGCCCTTCACCCAGAACAACCCATTCCAAAATTGTTTCCATTCCTTCCAGGAAATCTCTATGCACTATCGCTTCCATCACCTTCCTCATTGTTTTCACCGACTCTCCCACATCCAATCCCCACGCTGTGATCAAGGAGTATACGTCCATGTTTGTGCGAAATCTATGTCTAAGGAGTCCAAAGCTTGTGCCTAAAATTATCTGTACGCATTGTACCAACCTGTTATCACTTGACAAGAACATCCCTTTCAACCTCTTCTCTGAAGCTTCTCCGTCAAATGGACAAAGCTGACACTTTTTCAAGAAGGTAAAGTTCACCTCCATTGAATTCTGCAACTCTAGAGCTAGTTTCTAGTGACCACACTGTTTAAATAAAATCACTCCACCAAAAAAATCAAGAGGATCATTAACACATATGAACTTAAAGCCTTTCATCTGCATTAATTCACCACACTTAACCATTAATGCTATGTGTACCTTCATCGCCACCACCCAACGCATCAACATGTCTTCAATTGTTTCGAAATTCACCACCTTACCTCTAACTCATTAAATTCTGAGTGCTTTGCTCCTCTCATTAAGTCATCTCCTCCAACTCTAAAAGCCTTAAGTCTTCGAACCTTAACTCACCAACTTTCTCAAAATTTAAAGCCCACTTTGATAAAATGTCCACTTCCACATTTCCAGATCTTCGTACATGGCTTACAACAACATCCTCAAAAGAGTCTTTACTCCTCCTTAATTTTAACAATTAAATTATGCAAGTGCCACGCCTCAATGCTTCCCTTAATTATTGCCTGAATGATGATTAAAGAATCACCTTCTAGGTGTATTTTTGAAGCCCCCAATTTTTTGCCAAGTTTAATTGTCATTAATGCTTCAATTGCATTGTTCGTCCCCTCCTCCAACTTCTTCGCCCCAAAGGCCAAAAAATTTCCTTTCCAATCCTGCATGATTACACCTGCCCCTAATGGTCTAGGGTTCCCTTTTGATGCACCATCAAAGTTAAGTTTCCACCATCCCTCCTGCGGTTTTTCCCAGACTACCTCCACTGGTCCCTTAGAGATTGGATTAACCCAGCTAAGCCCCTTAATGAGCCTATTAACATTTTATTGTTGCTTAAATGGAATTGAACACTATTATAGCTATCATAATAATTCTTTTGTGTTGTGACATAGAAGTGTAAATTAATATGAAAATTAGTTACACCTTCAATGAAATCTTCTTCTATAAAATTACGTCATATTACTAATTTTTTAGAAAAGAAACTTAAACTAAATATATACACTAAATATACTTTAATTATATGTTTTAAAAAATTGATTCACACTTATTTTGCAATAGTGTGCTATTATCTAATATTATTTTATTACTTCAGTGCAAAAAATAATGATTAATGACTTACAATTACTATAATTGTTCATTATTCATGCAATCTAATTACCACTAACCTTCATTCCAATTACAATTTCAATTTTCAAGTCACCAGTATGAATCAAATACAACGTGGTCAAGCACATTGTTGATCAAAAGATCATGCTTCTATGAACTTAGTTTGGAGTTATTTAAGTTTACAACTAGATATATTCTAACAAATCTATTGTCCTACATGACAAACACAATTACAATTTCACAATCTTTATCTCCACTAAATACATAATTTAATCACCTGTAAGAACTAGACACAACATGTCTCTTGTTGATAGATGGATTGACAAAAAATAAATAAATATTATAAAAGAAAATAAGTTTGATAAATTTGTATAGTAGTGGTGTATATACAATCTAAAACAATAGCATTTTTCTTACCGAATTAAAGTTTGGCATTTAAAACTTGGGTAACTACACCTCTTTATCATTTTTCTTACTTTTCTTACTTTGTTCCCAACTCTCTTTTCATAGATTTGTTTACTCATTCAAACGAAGTGAGAAACTTGTGGCATCAATGGTTTGGTACTTACACTACTACTACTTGCATGAACTCAGTCAACATGACATGGTTTCGAGCTTTCCCACAATTCAGTTTTCCATTTATGTTTGTTAGGAATGCATTGGCAAACATTTAGAAGAGATATTTGGCAAGGGAAAATCTTGGAAAACCTCACAACTTATGGAGTCAGTACATAGTAATTGTTGGGAATAGGGTGTCTCAACCTTAGAGTCCTAACATTTTTTTAATTAATGTATTTCTTTGTATTATTTTATTGCCTATGGTGTCATGTCATCAATTGGAACCCACCGACTGGGTGGCATCCCCGTTGGAAGTGACTGGATGACACATCATCATCCCAAGTGGACATAGGCGTCCCACTTTGGAATCTATGAATTATGATAGATTCTATTATGGTCATAAGGAATCTTTGAATACATGGAGGAAGATGGCGCCCAAGGTGGGTTGTGATAGGATGTAAGAGAATTGGTTATTTTTAGCCGGTTATGACAGATTCTCTTACAGATCCTATGACAAATGCTATGATAGTTTTATGACAGATGCTATGACAGATTCTATATAGTTCTAAGGCATCTGCCATAGCCTATTTTTAGCATATTCTAGGCACCCAATCTTGGAAGAATAATATTTGCATGTTTGACACTTGTCGGGGGTGTAAGGGAATGTTATACATGTGTCCAAAGGAATGTCTAAGGTGTTGAAACTTATTCCTTTTGAATATGGAAAACCCACACCTTCTAGATGCTTCATGAAGCTTGTAACACTCTATTTATTGTGTGCCTTGAGTTGTAGAATGCATAGTTTGTTTGCAGGTAACAAAGTGTTGTCAGTATCACTCCAGAATAAGTGTTTGTTTGAAGCACTTGTAGAAGAAGGCTTTGTAGTTGGAGAAAAATTTTAATCCCTATTTGATATAATAGAGAAGTACGGTGCTTTTGGAGGGTGGGGTTTTTTACCCGAAAGGGTTTTCCCCATGGTATATTTGATGTCACTATTTATGCATTGTTGTTGATTTGTTTCCATTATTCTCTATGTGCTTTTCTTATTGTAATTGTTAAAGGTGTTAAAAGATATTTTTTGTAACTCTCCTTTGATTAGATTAGTGTTGGAAGTTGTTTCCGCTCACCTGGATTCCTTTCAGTTGGTATCAGAGCTTGGCTAGCCTTGGTCCTTTGTTGGGTTAAAAGGGATTTTTGAGCTAATCTTTGTTTCAATGGATGTTTTGTAGAAGTGTATATTTGGTGACCTTGTTGCAGGAAAAAGAGATGATAGGAAAATTAGGAAGGATTGAGATGGAAAAATTTAACAACAACAATTTTGAGTTGTGGAAGCTCAAAATGGAAGATATGTTAGTAGACTAAGACTTATGGCTTGCAATTTCTAGAACCAAACCATCAAGAATGAAACAAGAGGATTGGGATCTCATGGATAGGAAATCCAAGGATCTTATTAGACTTTGTTTGGATAATTTCGTCCTCCTGAATGTCCATGAAGAGAAAACTTCTACTTCTTTGTGGAAGAATCTTGGTGATGTCTACCAGGCTAAGTCCTTGGTAAAAAAGCTTTTCCTGAGAATTAAGATGTATTCTCTAAAAATGGAAGATGGAGGATCTGTGGAAGATCACCTAAACTCTTTTAACATGTTGGTTGCACAATTGGGTTCCATTGGAGAAAAAATAGATGTACAAGACCATTGCATGCTCCTTTTGTGTGCGTTGTTGGACTCTTGGGATCACCTGGTAATGGCTATTGGAAGAACTAATTCCACCTTTAAGATGGATGAGGTTTTTGCCTCATTATTATCTGAGGAGATGCTAAGGAAGTCTTCTAAGATGGCCAAGGAGGCCCTTGCAGACCGAAAGAGAGAAGCAAAAAGAAAGAAAGAAATCTAAGTCAAAGTCTCTAGGGAGATCAAAGTCTCCTGGTAAGAAGTCCAAAGAAAAATGTTGGAATTTTGGTGAAGTTGGTCACATTAGGAAAGATTGCAAGAAGAAAAATAAGTCTTTCTCTGACTCTAAATCTGAGAAATCATCCCAAGATGATGCAGAAGCTTTTATTGCAGCCTTGGTAGCCCATGCATCAGATGATGTGTGGCTGATAGATTCGGGTGCATCCTTTCACATGACTTCTCATAGAGATTGGTTCTCAAAGTATGAGGAGTACAATGGCGAAGAGGTATACTTGGGTGATGACTCTTACCTAAAGATTGTTGGTCATGGAAGAGTTAAAATTAATTTTCCTGATGGAAGAGTGAAGGGGATTAATGGTGTCTTGTATATCCTGGGTTTGACGAGAAACATACTTTTTGTAAGTAAATTGAATGATTCAAGAGTGCAATTTGTTTTCTCTAATAAAGGATGCAAGATGAAAAGAGGAGCTATGGTGTTGGCTAAGGGGGTTTGCATTGGGACTCTGTTTCAACTGGATGCATGCACTATACAATGCAATAGTTCTTCTGATGTACCAAAGAAGATATCTTTGGATTCTTCATCCTCACCATCAGATCGTGCAGAGAAAAAGCATGTTGCATCTACATCCGATGGTCATACATTTTGGGTACCTAAGGGTGCTCATTCCATGGAAATGATACCTCTTGTAGAGAAGACAATGTTATGGCACCAACAACTTGGTCACATTGGTGAGAAGGGTCTTAGAACCCTGGAAATAAGAGCCTTGTTGAAGGCCTTGATGATTTTAATCTTGAGTTTAACTTTTGCGAACATTGTGTATATGGAAAACAACACTGTGTTTCTTTCTACTCTAGTTCTCATAAGTCTTATGGGGTCTTGGATTATGTACATTCATATGTTTTTGGTCTGGTAAATGTTCCTTCATTATCAAAATCTATATATTTTGTATCTTTCATAGATGATTATAGTAGGACATTTGTTTATATCCTCAGAAGTAAAGTTGAAGTCTTTACTTAGTTTAAGGAGTTTAAAGCCTTGGTAGAAAATCAGACTCGTAGAAAGATTAAGTGTTTGGGGAGTGATAATGGTGGTGAGTTTTGTTCCATAGAGTTTGACAATTTATGTAAAGAGCACAGGATTGAAATACATAAGACAACTCCCTAAAATCCATAACAAAATGGAGTTTTAGAGAGGATGACCAGAACATTGAAGGAGAGGGCTAGGAGTATGTTGAGTGGTGCTAGCCTTGAACATAAATTTTGGGCTAAAGTAGTAGCCACTGCATGTTATTTGATCAATAGATCTCCTAGATCAACACTTGTTGGAAAGACACCCATGGAGGCATGGTCTTGTAAAAATCCTTTGATGAGACATCTTAGAGTGTTTGGTTGTGAATCTTATGCTCATGTTCTGATTGAGAAGAGATCTAAGTTGGAGAACAAGGTTGTTAAGTATATCTTTATCAGCTATGGTGTCGGTGTAAAAGGGTACAAGCTTTGGGATCTAGTACCATAGAAGGTTCTCTATAGCAGAAGTGTGATCTTCAGAGAGATGAAACCTTCCTTTGTTGAGCTACAACCAGAGAAAGAGGAGAAACAAAAGGAGGAGGTAGTTCAAATTCCACCTACTTCAAAGAAAGAAGAACCACGTACTCTTGTTGAACCTGCTGATGAGGAGAGCTCTGAAAGCTCAAAAGAAGAAGAAGAACCTCAACCTCAACCTTTGAGGAGGTCTACACGAGTTAGGTGGAAACCAAAAAGGTTTGGATATTCATTGTTGGATTCCAGTTGCATATTTTCCTTGATTACTAATACTAATGAGCCTAGGACAGTTACAAAGGCAATTGGTATGAATTATTTAGATTCCTGGATGCAATCCATGGATGAGGAGATGGTTTCATTAAAGAAAAACAAGACTTGGGGTTTGGTACCTTTTGCTAGTGGACGTAAACCTATTGGTTGCAAATAGGTGTTTAAGAAAGAGTGTGGTCTTGATGGCAGTGTTGAGAAGTATAATGCACGGTTGGTCGCTAAGGGATTTTCCGAGGTGGAGAGAATTGATTATGGAGAGATATTCTCTCCTGTAGTGAAGTTTGCATCTATCTGGCTTATGTTGTCACTTGTAGCAACATATGAATTAGAAGTGGAGTAGATGGACGTGAAGACAAAAATCCTTCATGGTGATTTGGAGGAAGAGATTTACATGTCATAGCTAGAGCATTTCATTGAAAAAGGTAAAGAAAATTTGGTTTGCAAATTGAAGAAGTCTCTTTATGGTTTGAAACCGTCTCCTAGAATGTGGTATCAAAAATTTGATACCTATGTGTTGTCATTGGGATTTCAAAGATCTAAATCTAACCATTGTGTATATTTTAAAATTGATAATGGTTGCATTCTCATTATTGTTCTATACGTAGATGATATGTTGTTTATTGGGAATGGTAAAAGTATGATTTCAGATTTGAAGTTTCAGTTGTCAGCACAGTTTGAGATGAAATACCTAGGTGCAACTAGGTACATTATGGGAATGGAAATCATGAGAGACAGATCTAACATAAAGCTTTAGTTAAGCCAGAGCAAGTATGTGAATTTTGTGTTGGAAATATTCAACATGGTATATTGCAGATAGTTAGTTGTTCTTGTGATGCAAGGGACAAAGCTTTATGTGAATGACTGTCCAAAATCTCTTACTGAGATGGAGGACATGACTAGAATACCATATGCAAGTGCAATTGGAAATTTGATGTATGCGATGGTGTGTACGAAACGAAACATTTCCCAAGCAGTGGGAATTCTTAGCCATTTTATGGCTAATCCTGGACGGGTGCATTGAGATGTTGTTAAAAGAGTGTTCAGATATTTACAAAGTACTTTTAGGTATTCCTTGTGTTTTCATGGTTATCCTACTGGACCTCAACATTCTATGAGAATTTTAGGATATGTGGATTCAGATTGGGCAAGTGACATTGGCAGTAGAAGATCCACCAGTGGTTATGTGTTTATGATGTTTGGTGGTGCTATCAATTGGATGAGTAAGTGACAAGTTGTACTCGCTTTTCCCATGACAGAGATAGAGTATATGGAAGCCACTCATGCTTGTAAGGAATCCATTTGGCTTAAGACATTGTGTTTTTCTATTGGTTTAGATGCATAATAGATTTTTTTTGTTGTGACAGTCAAAGTGTGATTTCCCTAGCAAAGAATCCCACCTTACATGCTAGAACAAACCACGTTGATGTTTAGTATCATTGTGTTCATGATATGGTAGAAGATGGAAAGGTGAACCTTGAAAAGGTTGACACTTTGGTAAATGTTGTAGATGCACTGAAAAAACTAGTGGGCACAGAGAAGTTCAGATGGTGTTCCAACTCCATGGGCCTTGGGGCCCTGAGTAGATGATTTAGTATGACTCTTGGCAGGTCTTTGACAAGTGGGATAATGTTGAGATTAAGGTGTCTCAACCTTAGAGTCCTAACATTGATTTAATTAATTTAATTAGTGTATTTATTTGTATTATTTAATTGCCTATGGTGTCATGTCATCAATTGGGACCCACAGGCTAGGTGGCATCCCTATTGGAAGTGACTGGATAAAAAATCATCATCCCAAGTGGACATAGGCATCCCACTTTGGAATCTATGACTTATGATAGATTCTATGATGGTCATAAGACATATTTGAATGTATGGAGGAAGGTGACGTCCAACATGGGTTATGACAGGATGTAAGAGAATCAACTATTTTTAGCTGGTTATGACAGATTCTCTTACAAATCCTATGATAGATGCTATGATAATTTTATGGAAGATGCTATAGATTCTATGATAGTTGTAAGGTATCTGTCATAGCCTATTTTTAGCATATTCTAGGTGCCCAATCTTGGAAGAAGAATATTTGCATGTTTGACACTTGTCAGGGGTGTAAGGGAATGTTGTACATGTGTCCAAATGCATGTCTAAGGCGTTGAAACTTGTGCCTTTTGAATTTGGATGACCCACACCTTCTAGATGCTTCATGAAGCTTGTAACACTCTATTTATTGTGTGCCTTGAGTTATAGAATGCATAGTTTGTTTGCAGGTAACGAAGTGCTGCCAATATCACTCCAGAACAGGTGTTTGTTTGCAGCACTTGTTTCAGAAGGCTTTGTACTTGGAGAAACATTGTAATCCATATTTGATATAATAGAGAAGTACTGTGCTTTTGGAGGGTGGGGTTTTTTACCAGAAAGGGTTTTCCCTATAGTATATTTGATTTCACTGTTTATGCATTGTTGCTGATTTGTTTCCATTATTCTCTATGTGCTTCTCTTATTGTAATTGTTAAATGTGTTAAAATATTTTTTTTGTAACTCTCCTCTGATTAGATTAGTGTTGGAAGTTGTTTCCACTCACCTAGGTTCCTTTCAGTAATTTGGTTCGTCCATTTACACATCCATATTTTAGTAGAACTTGATATGTTTTGAATTTCATTGATGATATTTCCATTTACACCTTTGTGTATTTTCTCAAACAAAATTCTAAAGTATTTGATCATTTTTTGGACTTCAAAGCATTTGTATAGAAATAAACTAGGAAATATATCAAGATTTTGTCAATAGATAACGAGGGAATATATCAACCATAGGTTTGAGATACTTCATGCTTTTGAATGCATTGAATTAAAACATATAGTCCCCTATAGTCCTTAGCAGAATGAAGCTTTGGAACAAAAGAATCAATCTTTGAAAGAGACAACTAATTGTATGATACACTCTAGACCTCTAGCACCACCATATTGGATGAAAGCCACAAACTATGCATGTTATATTTGGAACAAGGTTCATCACCAAGTTTTGAAGGGGGTTAACTCATTTCTAAGATTGGACCAGTTGTAAACCCTGAGTGAAACACTTTCATGTGTTTGGCTCCCCCACATGGGCCCCAATAGAAAAATGCATGGCTATGGATCCGTAAAGCCAGTCTTGTATATTTTTGGGGTATGTAGATGGAATCAAGGGCTACAAGCTTCTTCATCTTATTATTAATGAGTCATTCATTGAGAGAAGTTTTTATTTTGAAGATAGTATTACCAACTCTTCTTCTACCACTTATTCATCAATCATCACTTTTGAGACACTACAATAAGATGGCGATTCTTTAGAGGATCTTAATCCTCATGATTGTGATGAGGATTTTTCCTTCTCCACCTCAAATATTGATGATGATAAGGATTCACATCCTTTCGCTCCTAGTCACCACTCAAATGATACTCATCCAGAGTCTTTGTACTCTCCAAACTCGTTGCCTCTTTGATCTCATCAAACATTATAGTCAATAGGTGATTGGGTTGGTGTTCCTAAAGACATTATAAGAACAAGGTCACAATTTTAACAAGATCCACATCTCTTCATTTTTACATTATCTATTCCACAGTCTTTTCAAAAAGCTCTCGGTATCCCTGAGTGGGATGTTGCTATGTAGGAAGAGTTTAGCTCCATGGAGAGGAACCATACATGGGATCTAGCCCCCCTTCCTAAGGGAAGTAATTTTTTTTATTGTAGATGGGTCAATTGACAAGCATAAGGCTTGCTTGGTTTCCAAAGGATTCTCCCAAATTCTCAAGATTGACTAATTTGAGACTTTTGCACCGGTCACCACAATGAATTCCATCTATTTTTTCCTTGTTATTGCTGCAACCCACAAATGAGAACTTTATCATATGGATTTAAGAGTGATTTTGTTCATGGTGAACTCTAAGAGGAGATATATGAAGTATCCACATACATTCATATAGGATCCTTCACTTGTTTTTCATCTTCAAAATTTTCTCTATGGCCTTAAATAGCCCCCTCAGGCTTGGTATGCCTATATAAACTCCTTCCTACTAAAAATTGAGTTCACTCAATGCCATTATAATATGAATGCCTATATTTTATAACAAGATGATACTCTCACATTGCCTATATTTTATAACAAGATGATACTCTCACATTTTTGGTTCTCAATGTTGATGACTTTTTGATCACAAGGAGCCACTCATCCACCATTCGGGTAGTGAAAATTTCCCTCCATGATCAATTTGATGTCAGACTTGGGCCTATTTCACTACTTCTTAGGTACTGAGATCAATTAGGCTTCTTTGGGTATCTTCATTACATAACCTAAGTATGCACTTGATATGCTCTCCAAGTTTTACATGGTGATTGTAAGCTTACACCAAATCCATTTCTATCAAGGGTCAAACGTGAGGCTAAATGTTCTTTATCTTTGGTTGATGACACTTTGTACCAGCATCTTGTTGGGAGTGTCATCTAGTTGACTCACATAAGACCCAAGATATTTCATATGGTGTAGGCATGGTCTCTCAATTCATGAAGGAGCCACATGAGCTAAATTAGAAAAATGTTAGAGGATTATCCACTACATTCAAGGTAATCACAGTTATGGGATTTAGTATGCAATGGGAAAGGATTTTGACTTGATGGGACAAAAATATTCAAATTGGGCTGGTGATTCTTAAGATCGCAATTCTACTTCAAGGTATTTATTTTCACTTGGTTTTGGTTCAATTTGTTGGTCAAGAAAGAAGTATTTTTTAATTTCTCTTTCATCTATAGAGACCAAGTATAAAGGAGGAATTAATGCTAATACTAAGACCATTTTTCTTAAAATATTCTCACTAAGTTTGGTATTTCATTCTTATTTAGCCAAAAATTATCTTTTGTGATAACTAGAGTAATTCAAACCTTAAGGAATCCATTGCATCATTAGAGGACCAAAAAAATTGAAATATATATGCACTACATTAGAGATTTGGTTTGTGGTCACATCATTAATCTTCAGTACTAACCACATTAGAGAAAATCATAGATATTTTCGCCAAACCCTTCACTGAAAGAAAGTTCCTTCATTTGAGAAGTTTATTCTAGGTATGGTAGTTGTCGTCTTTAGGTGGCTTATTATCTCTCTCTCTCTCTCTCTCTCTCTCTCTCTCTTTTATGGAGGCATACTTCCTTTCTGGGGGGATATCTTTTGTACATGGGTACCTTACCAAGCTTTATTTATCAAACCCCATCTTTTTACCCACCTAAGTCACACTTAAGGGAGGGTGTTAGTTTAAGTTTTTATATTTCTAGTGGGTTAATTATTTTTCCTTAAGTCCTATATTTTTCCTACATTTTATTAAGTTTTATTAGGTTAATAAAGTTAGTTTAATCAGTGGGTAGATTGTTGAGGTTTCATCATCCTAAAAAGGAGTTGTATTTACTATTTTTACACCACTTTGTGGTTAGTCTTTATTGGTTGGACTTGCTAGCTCCACCATCTCCTTAAGTCTATAAATATTCACTACTTGAATTGTATTTTTCACTCTTTTTATTTAACTTCTCTTTGTGAGCTCCTAATGCAACATCTCAACATTTTCACATCTCTTAGATTCTCTAGTTTATGTTTGTGTTAGTCTTTAATAGTTTTATAGCTAATATCTCTCTCTCTCTCTCTCATTTTTTGGTTATGCATCTATTTCAAATTTTTAACAAAAAACACTATTGAAATCCATTAGAAGAGGTGAAACAATTGAAGATTTTAATAATACTACACTATGGACATTCTTAGGTAGATTACCATGGAAATAAAACATTGTTATTGATGCCTTAAAATATTAATTAAATAATTTTGAAAAATAACAAGGTTTTTACCTAATCAAAGAGATGTTAGAAGAATGAGAATTAGATCTCAAAATAGTGAACCACATCCTAAAAATTTCTTGGATAATGACTCAAATACAATTTTATCAAAATTTTATTACAAGTTATTATCAAATAAGAATCAATCAAAGCTATTTTGAGATGGTCAAATATTTTTATGTTAAAATAAGTCATGCACACACTACTTGTTGTAAGGTGCATATTGAATTTTTCATGAATTATCATATTTATCACCATATATGAGTTACATTGCACACTAATTATGTTTTGTAGGAATATATGATACAAGTATCGACTAAATCATTGAGACATTTATTTCAAGAGTGTTTATATGAAAGAGTGGATGTAAATGTTTTTTACAAGAATTCTTCTTTAAAAGGATTGTGTGTTGTGGTGATTTCAATATTTGCATATAATGAGCACACATAAAATTGAAAAAGAAAAGTTTTGGAAAATATAAGTTAGTAACATATGGATTAAAAGATGGAAAAGAGTTAAAAAATGTGAGTTAGGGAGTAAATATATATTTCTAACTGAATTAATGATAATATATTAAGTGAAAATAGTGTATGAGTATATTATACATACACACAAAGTTTGTTGGTTGGATGAACAATGCAAGTTATGTAAGGACACATTTCCTTTTGGTACTCTGGATCAATAAAATTAAAGGTGATAATCAACAACAAAATAAATTAACCAATCATAACCAATTCAAAGACCTCAATCAAGCATAACAAAATCACAAAATCAAACAATGAAAACCTGCACAATAACCTTGCTTAGGTTCATTGCTCTTCAATAACACCTTGAATAATGGTGTTTATAGTTGCTCTCAGAATTTAGCACAAAGCATAATAATAATGATAGTATGTGAATTTTTGGAAGAAATGAGATGCATGAGGGCCACATTTATAGATTTCATGTGATATTTAATTAACAGTTGAGATTGAAAGGTGTAGGAGTTAATGTTGACTCCTCAACACCCCAGGAACAGTTTCTAGACCAAAATATCTTCCACAAGAGAGAAAATGACAAGAATACTTTCTTCAACAATGCAAGTTGAATATTTATTCAATATGGTTGAATATTTAAATGTACATAAGATTCCTTTCTTATAAAGACAAGGTGATAGATAGGATTAGACAAAATCATGCCAAGTTTCTTAATCCTATAACATGTGACAACTAACAACATAACTACCTAGGAATCAAACATTACAAGTTAGATAAGATAAGTTCTAGAAAAACCAACTAAGACTTCTAGAAATAATCTTATATCCTAAGTAAACTTAACATGTGAATATGTCCCCTAATTACCTAGTGAGAAATTAACTAGGCACATGACATTTATTCACACCAATAAAAGAAAGAATGAAAAGATCAATGGATGAGAATACATGAGAGGAACTGATGAGGAGTTAACTGATGTCATGATTTGAGCCAAGTGACTGTATGGATTAGTTAACAGAATTGATTGATGAGATAAGTATAAGTGACTGTTAGTGAGACTTAATAGAATAGGTAGAAGACTGAATTGATTGCTGAGTGGACTCATGGTGAGTGGGAGTTAACTGATGAGGTTGAAAGGCATGGATAATTAATAAAAAGAATTATAAAAATTAATTATTTAATACATGTGCAAGGTGAGAGAAATAAATAAAATAATAATTTTATTTATTTTTAGAAGAGGATAATATTTGGAAGAATAATTAGCTTAATTAAATAATTACAAATTATTTAATCAAATTGCAAAAGAGGAATAATTATTAAATTAATTAAGTCGATATTGGCATGGTGTGATGGTTTATAGGTGGCATTGTTGTTCTTGCCACCAAGGTTCAAACCCCATTGGGGTGGTATTGTTGAATGGTTGTATTCTTGTTCATAGCTCCGGTCAAAAGAATTTACCCCTTGAATAAAATTATTTAATTAATAGAGGAAAATTGTAATGCCCCGCCAAGTAACCCTAAAGGAAGTTGTAATTATCGACTTAAGAAAACCAATTTTTTTTTATAAAGTGTAATTAACATACACATTCACTTACTAATTAACAACAACCTCTAAGGCTACAAGGTTGGGATTACTTAAACCCACACACATAGCTTACATATAACCATAGCAATGAATTACTTTAAGCAATAAGTATTAAATTGACACAAAAGTATAACATAACATAATGAGATAACCATCCAAGATATAATTTTTATAATCATTTTAATAAAATAGTTACATCACTCATTCCTAGAATGAGACAATAATACATATGTGTTACAATTACAAAGTTCCACCTTAAAACATAAGAGGGGTAAAATAACTTATACAAATTGAAATATTACAAAAGCCTTAATATACAACAAGAGCCATGAGTTGTCCAACTGGATGTCTCGCCACCAAGTACTGAAGATAAATGGGGACCCAACGGTGTATGGTGCATGTTCCACCCAACCAAGTGGTACCCGAAGGCCCACCCCCCATGCTAGGAGATAGTAACAAAGTAACATGGACAAATGTCTACAACCACTAACCAAAGGCAGACTCATATTGACATAACCAAACAAATGAACTAAACAAGTACAACTCAAGTACAACACTAATATCACTGACATAGGTCACATTGCTTCCAGACATAAAATAGATCAAGTATGTTCAGAGAACCATACACATAACATAAATACTAACAACTATTGTCCTAGACAAAGTGTCATCACACAACTCATAATAAGTTACCCTCAGCGGATCTCCATAGGCTTCGGTGATCCTGGTGGCCTCTACCGACCCTCAGCCCTCATACTTACTAATGTGGAATCAACTACCTCTCGTACTAACAAGATATATGACTTTGCCATTTCAGGCCTTCCCACTCACACTAAGCCTTAACTAGCACTTGACTATGAGTGAAGCTAGAACTTATCTTTTTAGTGTGTAGTACTCCCCAAATTTATAATTTTAGTTATCACTTGATTAAACCACTTCCATAGGTTACCCAAATCTTACCTCTTCTGGGCTCTGGCCCCTAATGGAAGCCACTCTTCTATTTGACAACAAACAAACAAACTAATCACCAAGGGAATCACAAGTGCATATAACCTAGGTATCAAAACCACTCCATCACAAGGAGGAAACAAAATAATAGAACTCTCTCCAACAAAAGGAGGCAACCAAAACACATAGTCCACTCCTTTCATAGGAGGTAAAAAACATCCTCGTTCGTGGAAACCGGGTAAATACTGAAAAGACACCATGCACTACCCAAGGGAAAACAACTGGTTGACATAAATAAATCGAAAACTCTCATCCTCTAAGATCTTCTGGAAGACTTATAATATTGGACTAACACATAATCCCATATCCCAAAATACAACTTGACGAGATAGCTACAAAAGCATTCAAGTCATTAATCAAATCTAATATTTGGATTTCCTAAATCCATACTCATCCAATAGGTAACGTTGACAAGTCAAAGGAACGATAACTAGATCATCTAAAATAATTATATAATCCTATTTCCTCTTTCATTATTGAAAATCTAAAACAATTTAAACTCACATGCCTTTGCAAAATACGGAAATAATAAACATATAAGACAATCACGAGGAAATTGCTATTTTTAGATATTCTAAATCCATATCCCTTTCATATTCCATTCACAATAATTAAATTTCTCTAATAGACAATAAATAAATTAAAATAATTTATTGCCTCATCTATATAACAACTCCTTAATTCACTTTTAAAACAACATAAATCTATGCAAGTAAATCTTTCCAATTTTCTAACCAAAACCCATACCTCATTCAATTTTCCTTTCAAAACATGCAATTTCTTCAATGTATAATAAAATATCTTCTTCCTTATCTAATTTACCATGCATTCAAATCTTATCCTTTAAAACTTCTACAATAGTATTTAATATATTAATATATATTTTCATAAAATATATATGATAATTAATATAAACCTAATAAACTACAAACAAAATAAATATATATTAAAATATATATATATACATAAATCATACACATAATTACATATCACATATATAATTATATATATATATATATATAAATATTAAATATATATATATATATATAAATATTAAATATATACAATATTTTATATCAAATCGAATTAAATCCAAACATCGCAATTACCAAGGGTCCTTTTAGAAACCTGTGAAATTCATTAATGGCTGATGGACTGTATTCGTATCGGCGGTCTTTATTGGTACCGGTAGACTGTACTTAGTACAACGATTGACGATAATCTTGGGGAGGCCGCACTCCCCATGGACAGTGCATCCCCCCAAGCGGTGGGCGCACTGCCCATGGCCAGCGCGTCCTTCTCATGGGGAAGAGTGGGCCGTGGGAGTTGATCTCCCCACCAACCACTGTCACAACAAAAAAGCATTTAAAAAATAAAAAATAAAACAAACCCCATACGGATAAAAGAAATCCGGATTTTAGTGAATTAACTTCCAAAGAATTTTCAACGGTTGCATCGAAATTCTTTCCTCAGTAATGTCGTACGGATGGTGAATTAAAAACAACAATATGTATTAAATCCTTAACTTCATATTAAATACATATATATATATAAGTATATTATGTGTATTAATATTCAAGAATATAATACATATAATATAAATATATATATATATATTTACACAGAATTAAATTACTGGTAAAGTTGAGAAAATAACAAAAAAAACCAGTAACAGGAAATCAATAAAAAAATTCCAGAATATCTTCCTAAATTCAAGAGGTTTAAAATTAATTTCATTTAAACCATTCCTTTAATTTTCATATAATATAAAAGTAGGAAAATTAAACGGGTCTTGATTTTTTCCATTGAAAGTTTTCTAAGAGGGTTTGTTTTCAAAACCAGATCTGATTGTTTTCTAAAGGGGTAAAATCTTCTTAGAACAATCTAAATGTTTGATGCATCATCTAAGGTTTTAATTTAACAACGATTCTACAATTTTTCCCATTTACTGAATCAAATCCTACAGTAAATCTATACAATCTTTCCCAAATTTTAGAATAATTTAAATCCAGTTTCTATTAACAAATCCTAATTCCCAATGAATTCAACCAATAGATTTCTTAAACAATATATATTTGTTTTGAACAAACAAGAACAAGAAAAACACAGAACAAAACCTGGATTTTGAAGCTACAAGAAAAGATGATTTTCTGATGCAAGCCTCCTCCAAAGATCTCCTGAATTTTCTTCAATTGTGCAATGAATCCAATCCAAAACTCAACCAATGCAAACAAACTTTCCTCAAATCAATTCTACAATCAAAAATTTCTTCAAACCCTTCTTTGTGCAATTTTCCCCAAAAATTCTTCTCTGGCTTCAAAAAACTTTTTTCTTCCCAAGCTCTTCTTCTTGAATGAATGAATTTTCAATCAACTCTTCTTCTTAATTAAACATGCACTTCAATCCTCAATCAAAAATATCTTGAACAACCTAAATCTAATTGCATGCAAAATTGAATATTAAATATTAATTTAATTTTCCATTTTCGAAAACCCACTTTCAATTTAAAATGCAATTTCAAATATCTTTCCATTTTTGTTTTTATTTAATTTAATTCAATAAAACTTAATTAATTCATTTTAATTATTTAATAACTAAATTCAACCCTTTTGAGATTAAATTTAATTAATTAAATAAATTTAATTTAATTAAATTAAACTTTATTATTAACTTTAAATATAACATCTAAGCATAATTTTAATTTAATATAAAATAATCACCACATTTAATCAATGCAATCATTCTAAAAATTAATTTAATAAACACGCACCTTTCTGAATCAAATAACATTAAAATAAGATAAACTATCGCTCAACAACCAAGACTGACGACACACTAAGGTTAGGGCATAGACTGTACACATGTTACCTAGCTACTATCTCCTGTTCAACTTAACCGTTGGATCGTCACGCTCACACCTGTGAAACCAAGGTGGAGTCGATGTCATGTACCTGCAAACCTGAAAACATAGTAACCAACATCATATAATATAACAACATATAATACACACCATGAGGAGGAAATCACAAAATCGCAGGGTACTCGCAAGCGAGTGATGCGAACCTATCCCCTTCACCAATACACTCATCAAAACTGACACTTCCACAATACATCAATATTCTCATATGCACTAACATGTTATATCAACTAACATCATTATGCCATTAAAGCATGTAAAACAAATCATCAGATAAACCAAATCACATCACATAAAATAGGTCGTCGCTCTATAAATAGCGATCAAATACACACACAAGATAAAGTATTTGAATATCCAGAAACATCAATCAAAGCAAACCAAGGACACACTGTCCAGTCTAGAAAGCAAAATGGAGGGGTGTTACAAAAATGATGAAATAGATGATTTAATTAAATAATTCAAAATTATTTGATCAAAGTAGAAATGGAGGGAAAATTTAAATTTTAAATAATTATTTAATTATCCATGATGAAGGGGAAATACCATTAATTTACTTAAATAATAAAATTAATTAATTAAAATAAGAAGATAGGTTGATAAGACATGATGATGAAAATTAATGACGCTTTGGAAGAAACGAGTTAGTCAAATTTAGGTGTTTACATTTTGCCCCTCTTTGAGACAATATATTTTTACACTGTTGTTTCAAAGAAAGTATGAAGGATTTCATGACAACATGTCCCAATTTTCCCAACAAATGAATAAATGGATATAGGATTCCTCCTTGAGAGGTTGGAAAAAAGAAGAAGGTCAAACTCACAAAAAGGTGTGATCAACTTGGTAGATGGAAATAAAATAGTAAATGAGGTGAAGAAATGTCAAGGGGATGTAATGGAATTAGGATGAATGAGGGGAGGGAAGGTGAGGGGTTGGGTAGGAAGAATTAGGGCTAAGTGGCTATGGATGACTTATTTTACTTTTCTGTGTCATGATACATATATGATTGTAGGTTAGTATGGTAGAAGAAAATGCAAGATGATGATGGTTATTGATCAATATCATGTAAACATGTAATGAATGAGATGAAATAGATAGATATGAGACAAATAGATTATGTGCTTTTTGTTTTGTATTTTTTTATCATCATAGAGGATTTTATTGTGGCAAATGGATATATGTACATCAAGGTATGACAAACCAAGGTGACTTTTCTATCATTTGAACGGACTACAACTTTGCAAAAAAGGAAGATTGTTCTCCTTCATACTAGACATAATAGAACCTTGTCAAAACATGTTAGGGAAATGGTCTTAAGGAATGATAGTCCTAGTGAAAAAAGGTGTTAATGACCTTATATACAAAGGATGATTGTTAATGGTAGAAGTCATTCCAACACACACAAGTAACATATTTTCTACGATAAGGTTATAAAAAAATTCCACAAACACAATATATGAAAACAATGAGACTGCCTCATTCTTGCTCCTCTAATCATTTGAAGAAATACTTGAGTAGCATAGGAATGGGTCAATATGATAAATCAATCAAATAAAAAGACTCATTGACCAAACAAATAATAGCCATCAAAATTTATTTCCAGGAGATAAGATTAGATAGCATGCATATTGTAGGAAGGATGCATCCGTTAAGGCGTGATAGTTTGGATAAAGGTGGCTAAAGTTGGTTTGGAAACTAGTCAGTAGGTAGTAGGCTAGCTTAGAAGTAGTATTTTGAAAGCTTGAAATTTGTAGGTAATGCATAGTTTGTTCTTGCTTGTGTATCATGTCTAGGCAATGGAAATTTATTATAGAAATGGTGGATGATGTTGTGTATGTTTGTGGATATCAAAGTGCATGTTTTTTGGTTTATTGATAGAATATGATGATGCCAATGATAATAGAAAAATGATTAGGGTGATGATTTTGATGGTGATGAATGATGAAGGGATATGAATGTGTAGGAATATCAAAGACCCCTTGAGATCTTGTTGCTATCCAAGCTAAAGTTGAATGATTTGATTGATTGATTGATCAAAGTGATAATTTTTTTGACAATAAAAATAACACAAGTATTGTGTTAATAATAATAACATGATTATTGGGAAGGATACATCTTGATGATGATTGGTTGGATAAAATGGATCAAGATTTGTAGCAAGGCTAGGAACGAAATATGTTAGATGGTTTGGTATCATGTTGGAGTGTAGGAAAGATGAGATTGATGGAGTTTGTTTGGATTGTAGGTGATGGAGGAGATTTTGATGAAAAAAGGTATTCATTGAATGGTGAGAAATTCTAAAAAAATTGTTTGTTTTTTTAGGGATTTTTTTTTGCAATACGTGATTTTTTTTTTGGAAGGTGTCTAGATCACTAAGTGAGCTAGAAGGCATATATCAAGATTTATCCCAAAGAAGGATGTAGTCATGCACCCCTAGTGTTTAGTAATGTATGAAACTATGATTGGATGAAGGTACTTGTGCCATGTAAATGGATATGTGAAGAATGGGGAGGATAGGCATTATGCAAATAGATCTAGGATACATGATTTTATTTCCAAGGATTATCTCATAATAGGATAACATGTTTTACCCAAGCTAATTGTTTGGATAGTGCTATGTAGGTGATGGTATGGCATGGGATAGTGTATGGTCAAAGGAAATGACCATGCCAAGAGTATTCTAAAAGATTTTTTTGAAGTATATGTCCCTAGTCTTTTTCAAGATCAAGGTGGATAGCGAAGATGGATGAAAATGGAATTGATTGGCATGAATAGTGTTGTTATGATAAACTAACATGATGCATGTGAGATGATATACTCCAAACTAGAATGGTACATATAGATAATTTCATTTTTTACACATGATTCCCATGAATGGGTTTTCATCATGGTACTTGTCCAAAGCGCCATAAGACTGATTTTCACTATTGGACGATTTTTTTTTTTTTTAAATTTCAACATTTTTTTGTTTATTATTATTTTTGGTTTTTGAATGATCATGGAATATGTGGGACCACTTGGTGGTGTTGATATAGATGGTTTTTTTCATAATGTGCTGATAATATCCTGCCTTGAGGAGTTGCTTTTCCAAGATAAGGGAACTTGTATATAGCCCATGAAAGTTATTGTGATCCTTATTGATACTAGATTTGCCTTTATATAAATGTGCATATTGTGATAGAGTACCGTTAGAGTCCCTATAATAAAGTGTTACTACCAAGACATGATGAATATGAGATTTTATATTTTTGTATTTTAGGCGGGATGTTGGATTCGATTGGGGATGTGAGATGTGGATGAATTATTTCATAGTTTGGATGTATAATTTTTTATTTTCCAAACTTGGAATGGTGGAAAATGGAGTGTGGATGTGATATTTTGAGTATATCTAGGACCAACAATTTTATACACTTTGAGTGTTGGTATTGAAGATTGCTTTGAAACTGGTTGACACTTGTGATAGATGGAAGGCCCTTTTTATGTCGCTCCATAGTTTCATTGACTATTAGATGTGGATTTGGATTGGATGCTTTACATGATCTAATTTTATTTGGGATCCATTTTGAATTTATGTGTCCACTTTGACTTTTGGATTTATTAGCTTCAAAAACTTGAATTTTATTTATATTTATAAGTATTTTTCTTTTGTTGGTTCCAATTAGTGGGTCAAAGGATTTGGGAATGATTGTTTATGATGTGGATGGGTGGAGTGTTGGAAACGACCTCATTGTAAGGACTATTCATCGCCCCTATTTTGATGTTTGCATTAGATAAAGTTGCCCTCGGTATCATGGAGGTACCACTAGCATCATTATATTTATTGATTGATGAATAACCAAGACCTTGATATTTAGTATTGTCAAAACACTGTATTGGCTCTAAAATACCTTGTTCATGTAGGCCTAATATTTTTCCTTGATACTACATATGTAAACAATTTTTGTTTGTAATAGGATATGTGTTGTGTTCAAAACAAGATGGTAAAACTTCTTTGTGTTGTTGGTAATCATAAATGATGGTTATCTTATCTTCAGTAAGAAAGCTTTCTTTGATAAAAGTGAGTGATCCAATTTGATAGGACACTTATGCTTTCTTTTTCTTCATGCTTGTTGCTTCGAATTCTATGGGATGTTGATCATATACATAGTATCTTGTTGATCAATATAATTAACATGATTTTGAGGACTAAGGAACTTAGCTTGTTTATCAAAATATGTTGTTGTCTCAAAGTTGATATAAAAACCCTCTTCATGGTCATTTATTGGAATATCCACATGGAGTCCTATGAACTCAGTTATAGATTCATCATTTTCAAATATGTCTAGAAAGAAAGAATCTTATTATGGATGATCAAGGGAGAGATCATCCATGTTTCCAAGGGAGGAAAGTGTCCCATATACAGAAATGGAGGTTACTAGATATAGATGGGGTCAACTTTAGTTTTGGGATCATGGATGGAATGGAAATGTATGATGGGATCATCATGAAATTATAGAGAGAGAGAGGATGTTGATAAATGATAGGATGAGATTGGATGATTTGGGTAACTTGATCTTGATTCATTTCAAGGCTTGCTTCTTTATTCTTTGGATTGTGTACTTGACATAAATCTGATTTTAATAATGGAGTATGAAAATGGGATGATTAGATGGCCTCAATATGTTAGTGTGACGGTAATGGATTATGAATAGGAATATTTGGAGTAGGCATGATATGTGATGGAGGCAATGATATTATTTGGTCTAGGATCTCTTGATCATAGACTGGACTTGTATAAAATTGTGGATTATCTTGGATTTCATGATTATCTATCATTTATAGCCCTTGGGGAAAATCCTAAAAGGTTTCATATTGGATGATTTGTTTGATGAGGATAGTAGGGATTGATGCTACAAAGGTTTCAGGGATGAAGGATTCAAAGGAGAGATGGGGGCTTCTTATGGGAAAGCTTCTTCAATATGACCTATTATGGAGTTAAATGAGGCAGATATGTTATGACCATGACTAATGTAGTTATTTTGGGATGAGTCATTGCTAGACATAGATCGATGATTTTGATCATTCTTGGAAAAATTATCTTGATATATGCCTAATTTCTCATTATACTATGAATATTATTCATGTGATTATTTTTAGATGAATTTTTAGGATGATCTTCAATAGTGATGTCACCTTGGTCAATAAAATCTTGAATTATAAGGAAGAAAAGGTAGCAAAACAACTTCCTACACTAATCTTGCGAGGAGGGTTATGCAAAAAAATTGCAAATTTAAATAGTTAAAAAAACTTAAACAAAAATAAATAGAAATAATATTCAAATCACAACATAGTGATTTACATGGGGAAAACCCTTTCGGGAGAAAAACCCCACTCCAAAATCCGGCCAATATATTATTCAAAAATCAACAAGATTACAATATACTCGCAGAGCGATATTTCTCATAGAAGTATCACTAACCAGAGGTTTAGAGGCAACTCAACAACTATAAGACTCTTACGCGCAATCTCCATCTCATGCACCTAATATATAGGAGATACAATACATGAAACCGTCAAATGGTATTACAAAACCATGAGCTAAAACCACCTAAAAGTGGTGCCCATTCTTATCTCCAATAATTGATGCCTATGATGTTTCTAAACACACACCACCACATATAACTCCCCAGTTTTATATCAATTATATTTCAAACACATTTTTACATCTCCTGTTTCAACAGACCCAACTTTCAAAGGCCATAACTTTTGATCATGGTGTTTGATTGACGAACCATTTGAATCATTGGAAAGATTGTGAAGTTTTGTATCAAGTTATAACTAGCTACATCAATTACCACCACTTTTAGGCCTAAAAAATGCTTCTAAGGCATTCAAAATGCACATTGAAACTTTGAAAAATGACAACTTTAATATCTTCAAATCCATACATGATCTTATTATGAAACTTTATAGGCATGCATATTTAGACAATCAGAAGCTTTGGGGAAAATTTTGCATCAATACGAGCTCAAACATAAACTTACTATGAATAGTAACCTTGTGTAATTTCAAGGTTGAGACACTATTTTCCTAACATTCTCCCACTTGTTGAACACCTAGCAAGAGCAAAGGGAGTATCAACACTATAATTTAATCACTAGGAGCCATAAGGCCCATAGACTCTCAACACCATTTGAACTTATTTGTGCTCATAGGCTTAGTTAAAGAATCTATAACATTCATCAAATTCTCTACCTTAACCAACTTTAATCTACCATCCTTGGCCATATCTCCAACAAAATGATACAATACAACAATGTGCTTGGTTTTGACATAAATTGTTGGGTTCTTAGCTAGGCAGATCACACTCTGATTGACAATAAATGACCGCTATAATTTGTTTAACTCTGACATTTTAACATAGCCTCTTAAGCCAAATGACTTATTTACAAGCATGAGTTGTTGTTATGTGGAGCCCAATCAAACTTGATGTTTAAATTTTGACCCCTTTACTCAATGTGTTTCCCCCCAAATCGAGCAACGGTGGAATGAAACACCCCTAAAGCAAAAATTAAATAATTTTTATAAAGGAAATTTGCTGCCAAATTATATTTGTATTTATATTATGAATAGTTAGAAAAATACTCGATAACGAATAGATTTGTCGGTGCAAAGTGAATTCTAATAGTCACGTGTTGAATGTTAGCAACCAACATGTGAGAGGGAAATGAACAGTCACATGGTATTCAATTTTGATGTTGTAGGGAAAGTGAAATACATGAGGTGAAGTTGCATGCCATGGATTCTGTGACTATGGTTAACATAGGGTTGAGCATTGGGCACATGTAGCACTATGCACATAAATAAAGAGTAGTAAAAATGATTAAATTTGTTGTTGCAAGTTGCAACTATTATTGCATGTTATTTGTGAATGTTATTTGCTAGAAGTAATAAATAAATTGGACTTCAATTTGTGGGCATAGCCCAAGCATTGGGTGAACCACGTTAAAACCTGTGTTATCTTGCTATTTTTTTGTTATTTTTTCATTTCTCTATTATTTTATTCTTTTGTGTAATTATAATCTACATTTAATTGGTATTTTGACCCTCTAATCTTGCCTACAATTCCTAACATGAGTAGTTGCTATATACTCAACTTCAGTAGTGGACAAAGAAACCACAACCTGTCGCTTACTCATCTAACTAATTTCTCTACCAAAAAAAGTATACATATAAACACTAGTGGACTTTTTCTATCAACATCACCTGCCCAATCTAAATCCGCAAAACCACAAATATCAAGGGAATGCCCATCTCCCACGATATTACCATGATAACACAAGGAATACTTTAAGGTACCCCATAAATATTTGAAGAATTTTAATTGCATCCTAATGACTTCTACCAGGATTAGACATATATCTGGAAAGAACTCCCACTGCTTGGGAAATGTTTGGTCTAGTGTATACCATAGTATACATCAAAATTCTAACTGCACTCTGGTAAGCCACCTTGGTTATGTCTTCCATCCCCAATGGGTATGTTGGACAATATGAAGTAGATAAATTTGTTCTAACTGTAAAAGGAACACACAATGGTATATAATCCTACATGTTTAACCTTTGTAAAATTGAATTCACATACTTACTTTGGCCAATCATAGATTTATATTCACTCTATCTCTTTTGATTTTCATCCTAAGAATGTGTTTAGCTGCACCAAGATCTTTCATTTCAAATTTAGTTGAAAGCTGAGACTTTATTTTTGAAATCATTCCTTCCCCTTTACCAATAAATAGCATATCATCATCACATAATGCAATAAAGAGGAAACAATCACCATATTATTTATAATAAACACAATGATCTAATTTAGAATTCTCAAATCCCAAACTCAACACATATGTATTAATTTTTTGGTACCACATCCTAGGACTCTGTTTGATTCCATACAAATATTTCTTGAATTTACAAACCAATTTACTATTACCTTTCACCATATAGCTCTCTAGTTGTGTCATGTAAATATCCTCCTCCAAATCATCATGAAGAAAAGTTGTTTTCACATCCATATGCTCAACCTTTAGACCATAAGGAGAAGCAATATAAAGAAATAATATAATGAATTCCATTTTTGTAATAGTATAAAATATCTCACCGTAATCAACACCCTCAACCTTAGAGTAACCCTTCACAACCAATAGTGCTTTGTACTTTTCAATACCTCCATATGGACCCATATTTCTTAAACACCCATTTGCATCTAATAGGTTTTAGTTCTTCAAGAAATGGTACAAGATCCCATGTATTATTGTTTTTCAAAGCTTCCATTTCTTCATCCATATAAATCTTCTAGGATTTTGCATCATTCATACCTAATGCCTCTTCTACCTAGATCTAGTTTCATCAATGTTAGAAAAAATACATCTCCAATCATCAAGTGAATACCTTTCAAGTGGTTTTTTATGCCTTGTAGATTTTCAAATTGGTTGGGTTGGAGGTTTTTCCTCTTTTGAAGATTTAGAGCTAGATGAGATCTCCTCAACTTCTTATCTATTTGGGGGCCTCGATTCAACTTTATCAGGTGTAGAATGAAGTTGAATCATATCTTCCTATTTGTTTTGTTCTCACTGCAATGTAATAGAAGAAGACTTAGTTTCTCTAAAAAATAACAATTCTACCATATATTACCTTTTTGGGTACAAGATTCCAAAGCTTGTATCTTTCCACACCATAGCTATATCTAATGAAGATACATTTCATAGCCTTGTTCTCCAAAAAATTTCTCTTCTCCTTTGGCACATGTACATATGCCTTGCAACCAAAAACTCTAAGATCTCCTAGTGAAGGCTTGTGATCCAACCATACCTCTAAAGACATCTTATCGAAAAGAGCTAATATAGGAAACATATTAATCAGGTAACAAGTAGTGGAAACAACTTCAACCCAAAACCATTGTTCTAGACCAACACCATTCAACATACTCCTAGCCTTCTCCATCAATGTCTTGTTCATTCTTTCTACAAATCCATTTTATTGTGGAGAATATAGAGTTGTATTTTGTCTTAGAATGCCACAATATTTACAAAATCTATCAAAATTATTAGAGAAAATTTCACCACCATTATCAATACCCAAACATTCTATTTTCTTTCTAGTCTACAACTCAACCATTGCTTTAAATTCTTTAAATCAACTGAAAACTTTAAATTTACTCTTTAGAAAATATACCCATGTCCTTCTACTATAATAATCAATGAATAAAACATAATATGTGGATTTTCCAATCAAAGAAACATCTACAAGACCAAAAACATTAGAATGAATAAGATCTAATACACCACAATATTTATGAGAACTCAAGTAAAAGTAAACATAATTTTTTCCCATAAATGCAATGTTCAAAAAAATCAAAATCAAGATTAAAATCAGATAACCCTTCAACAAGGTTTTTATTTTTCAAGTTCCTTAGACCCTTTTCTCCAATATGGACAAGTATATGGTTCCATAAAATAGTATTTTCTACATGTAACTTTGATTCAAAAGAAAGAGCACCCTTGGGTACCCAAAATCCATGACCACACACTAAAGATGAAACTCTCACATCTTCCAACAAAGTAGCCACATACTTGCTTTTCACAGAATTACTATTGCACTCCATTGTGCATGCATCAAGTTTATACAATGTGCCATATTTGATACCTCTATCAATTGCCATAGCACCTCTAACCATCTTACATCCTGTATCAAAAAACACTACCTACACACCCACATCTATTAGTTTTCTCATAGATAACAAATTTTGTGATAATCCAAGGATATGAGACACACCATTAATCATTTTATTCTACTATCAGGAAACCTAATTCTAACTTTACCATGACCAAAAATATTTAAACTATACTCATCACCCAAGTACACCTTACCTCCATCAAATTATTCATATTCAAAAAACCAATCTCTATTAGAGGTCATATGAAAAGATGTGTCTGAGTCAATTAACCATGCATCATTACTTATACAAGTGGCCAAAGTTGTGATGAATGCATCACCACTTTCCTTCTCAAATTCAAAATCAAAATCAAATATCTTCTTCTTATTGTTTCTTTTCACTCCTTACAAAAGTATCCAAGCTTACCATAGTTCCAACAAATAACTTTGGACTTTCTAAGAGATTTGGATTTCCCCTTGGATTTGGATTTATCACACTTCTCATTATTCTTTCCTTTTTCCTTAAGTCTTCCATGAATATTTAGGGCTTCCTTGGAACTGATGGATACCTTCCTCCTCATCTCTTTAGAGATCAAATAATCTACCACATCTTCAATCTTCAAGATAACAAAAGTAATCCCAATAGCCATAACAAGAGAATCCCATGAATCAGACAAAAAACAAAGAAAGATCTAACATTTCTCCTCCTCCTCCATTTTGACACCAATTGATGCACATTGATCCACCAACATATTGAATTCTTCTAGGTAGTCTATAATTCATCCACCCTCTTCCATCCTTAAGGATCAGATACATGAATGAATGCTATGTGTACAAATATCAAAACCTGTGTGGAGTTGTAATACTGTGACTACACCTCACGCTATGGCCGTAGAGTGTAGTTCTCTACAAAGTCAACCACTGATATTATGTTGCCAACTGGAAAGGTTTCCTTTCATAGCTTGAATTGTGTGTCCAACCATGGGGCTCTATGGGTATGCATTGCATTCTCATATAGTATATTGTCACGAAACATGGACATAAACTGATACACTGGAATCTTTTGAATAACCAAATCACACCTTTTTTCTTGAGACCCATCTTTTGTAGCATATGCCACCATTTTATACTTCCTGAACTCTACTATTTTACGTCCCACCTCATATGTGCTTTCCATATGTTGACATATTGGCATACACTTCTTGCCACTACAACACTCGCATGAACCATCCAAGCATGTTGTCCTATAGAATGTCTAGCCGTCCTCTATTTCACATAATTTTTTTGATAAGAACTCTCTTGAAGATTTTGGTGGGGCTTCTATGCCACAATCCTGCAAAACATCATTAGTATGCAAATCTAAACATATAGAATTATAAACATCATAATGGTTAGAGAATTCAATATGTGGTCTACAACAACAAGTAGTGTGTGTGTCATTTATCTTGACATAAAAAGGTTTAAGAATTTCAAAAAATATTTGAGAAATACTAATTTGAGGATAATCATTTTGAAGTTTATGAAAAAAATGGGTTTGAGTCATATCCAAAAAATGCTTTGGATGTGGCTCACGGTTTTGACTACCAATTCTCCTTCTTACCACATCCCTTTGATTCAGAGATGGCCTTGTGTTATTCTTCCAATAATATTTAATTAGTGTTCTCAAGGCTTCAAAACCTTATTTATCTTTTCATGGCAGTCTCCCCGAGCATGGCCATAATTCATTTGAATCAGTGCCCTCAATTTTTTTCTTCCTTTGAACGACTCTTGATAAAAAAATTCTACTAATTCTCATTTGTTCACTCGTATTTTTAATGAGATGAGATCTCTTTGTTTGACAACCTATCGAAGTTGATGTAATGACACGTTTGGTGACATTACTATCCTTTGAGTGTGAGGTCTTACCCACACTCTCATAAGAATCCATTAGATTCTTCGCAATAGTGTTTTCACTTGATGCATTTGATGTTCTCAACCCAAAAGTCTTCATAATGTTTCTATACTTTACACCCCGCATCATTTCAACAAATAGTTGACATATTGTAGTCTCATTTATCCTTTCAAAGAAGAATTTCCAAATCTTATCAGCATATCTTCTACAAGTGTGTGTTGAAATCTTACCTTCCATGTGCTGCAAATTATCCTCATCAATATTAATCAAATACTTTGGCTTTCTACGCAAAATTCTAGGTGGTGTTCTCCTAGGTACATACATCTCAACATTAGAAATTTCATCAATATTTAATTGAGGTGGGCTAGATTGCATACCTTAAATTGAGGGTGGAGTAGAAGACATACCTAGAGGTTCACATGGGGATTATGGCATACCTTCTTCATCAAATCTGAGTGATGATGTACTCTCAACTTGAGATGTGTTGGATGGTGTCTAACAATATTCACTTGTGGTAGATGGTGTCCCTCCATATTCACTTGTGGTAGATGGTGTTTGTCCATATTCACTTGTGCTTAATGGTGTCCCTTCATATTCACTTGTGGTAGAGGGCGTGTCTCCAACTACGGTATATGAATCTATCTTAGTACTATGCTTTCACATTCATTCCTTTTGTGCTACCAATTCCTTTTCTCTTTTTGACGGTTGAGGTTCCTCTTCAATTGGCTTGTTTTCTTCAATCATTTTCAATTTATTCTTTTCATGATATGTTGTCACTTGATCTCTCTCCTTTTGTTTGAAGGTTTCATACTCTTCATCTGTTAGTTTCTTCCTTGTTTGTTTCTTCGGCATGGCGGATAATTTTACCTGTAGAATGGTAATGAGATGAATATTAGTTCCTCAAAAATGTATCCATTGAAATAAATCAAAATATATGTAATTATCATAAAGAATACTTACAATCATCCTGTACAAGATTATTTCTAGCATAGACAAAGGTCACATGATTTTCTTCAATGGAATTCCTTAAACAAATGTGGTAATGTGGCTTGCTATGATTGCAAGATAGGCTCAAAATGGAAGCATGGACAAGCCATGTGGTATGCACATCCATAATAAAGGATTTATAAATTATGTTTTATTTTAATTCCTTAAAACTTATGTCATATATATGTGTATACAAAATGTGGAAGCATGCATGGTGCAAGACCACCATTGAATGAAAATTGTCAATTCAACAAGTTGTTGTCTAGGCTTTAGGATTTTGGAATTTTTGCATTTAATAAGGTCAATAAGACCATTTTCCATTGTAATTAGTCATTTTTTATGTTTCCTAGGTGTTTAGAAGGTTTAGATTTCAAATTTTCAAAAAACATTGGTAAGTTTCCAATTGTGCAAAAGGGAAAAATTGTAAAGTTGTAAAAAGCAGATTTTGAGGAAGGTAAACAGTCATACCATTTTAAATGTCAGTTGAAGGTGTTAGGATAGTTAGTTTAGTGGTAAAAATCATATATATGCTAGAGAACATCGATGCAAAGATTGATTTTGAAGATTTGAAGAAAGATTGAATTGAAAAATCACTATTTTTTTAGATTTTTCGTATTTCTTTATCTTTTGCAGCCTTGGTACAGACCATACAGAGAGGTTTTGAATATTAATATTCTTGAATCACTTTGGGGCATGTTTTAACAGTGTTTTGCATTTTATTTGAGACTATAACTCTAATTCTAGTGGTAGTTTGGATTAAATCTCTTGTTGGAGGTTTGTGTGCCCTGATTAAAGGGTTTGGAAGGTCTCAATTATGTAAATTGGCTCATTCCACTCACTTTGATTACTATAATTGGTGGAATGGGTCTGCATCATCAATAAATAAGTGAGGGAATATTGTTTTTCTATAAGGGAGGTCTAAAAGGGTGTTTGACATGAAGCCCTAAAGTGAAATTTTGAGTTTTCCATTAGATTTCAAGTGGTTTTGATATGCTAAAGTGTGTTTTGTGTTGGGGCAACATGGTTTCTTGTTGAATTGAGTTTTTTCAGGCCATTTTAGACCTTTTTAAATTATTCATAAGATTGTGTGATGGTTGGATAAGTGTTTTTCAATAAACCCCTACTTTCTTGGGTAAAATCGAGGGTTTTGTGATTTGGCAGTTTGGTAAGTGATTTTCTGAAAAAAAATGGTGGAATCCTTTGTTTGATAAAATATAGACTGCTGCCCAATTGAGTTTGGTTTTTTTGAAAAAGATTTAAGATAAGGTCCTTTGTAAAAGAGGCCTAATTTGAGGCCTAGTTCGTGTAGAAATCCAATTTTGATGAAGTTGTAACAAAGAAGCGTATTATGGCTTGTTGATATGTTATTGTGTGCCCTGTTGGGACTTTGAGAAGGATTGGCTCTTGGCTTGAGAAGACCTCTAAAAGATATACTTGGTTGAGTGAGTTAGCTGTGCTACAAGGATGATTGTTGAATTGGTGAAAGTGAAGAATTTTATGAATTGTTAATTGTGAATTGTAGTTGTTGGTTGATTTTGTGTTGAGTTGTGTTACAAGACCTCCCTTGTATGCATCAATACACAAGGTAATTCAATTTTTAAATAACAAAATGCCTCAAAGATATGTGGTTTTGGTGCACTAGGGGGGTTTGAGAGTCTAAGAAGGTTCATTATGACTACTCCACGATCTAGGCTCTGTAGTTTGGTGGAGTAGGTTAGTTTTAGGTTGTGTAAGGTGTGTGCATGTTGTTTTGTGTAGGGGAAAACAATAATCCATCGTTTGGTTGTTGTCATCTCAAGAAATACATCAGTTTTCCAATGAAAATGGATGGTTACAAGTTGGTGCTTGAGGAAAGAGCATTCAATGAGACTGCAAGTTTATTCCTGAACCATGGGAAAACATTTCTAAATGTGTTTCAAGCAGTGGTAGAGCATGTGAACGTTTGGAGTATGCTTTTCTAATAAACCCTCATTTGGAAAGCTTGTTTGGGAGCATTGTGTAAGGGTTTTGTTGAACAACATTTATTTGAGCCTTTCCATTTCTAAAATTGGTTAAATATGGTGTTTTTTGACCTGGCTAAAGACTATTTGGAGTTATTAGGTGTTTTGGTGGTGATTTTAGGATGCTTCATTTGTAAATTTGGCCTAATTTGAGGCTTATTTCAGTGTTCAATCAAGTTTTTTGATGTTTGTTTCAAAACAAGTTTAACTGACATTATGGTATGTGAATGTATGTCAAAATGGGATTTAGATTGTTCCTTTAGGTTTTAAAGATACAAAATGACTGAAGATGGATCACCTAATTTAAGGGTTTGGTGACCTTCTTGGAATATGGTGGATAGTTTGCTAGAAAGAGTGAATCTGATAAAACAATGAAAAGGTTGATTGTTTATGTTTGGAAATTGTTTAAAAGATGTTCACAAAAATGTCTCAATGCTTGGTATAAGTTAGAAAGGATAGCTTGTGGAATTTGTTGTATTGAGCAAAGTTGAATCCTTGTGCAAAATGATATTATGACTGTAAGAATTAAAGAGCCTGATGGATAAGTGGTTTGTGAATGTGTATTTGGTTTATTTCAATCAATAACATGCTAATTACAATGTCTTCGATGTCTGGATAAAGGTTGGTTAAAAGAATGCATGATTTGTTGTTATTTTGCCATGTAAGTTGCATTGAAGAGTTAATTAGTGAATCATGAAGGAATTGAATGGTTGTGAGTTTCTAATCAGTTTTATGCTATCTTACAATCAATTTTATGATGGTTAATCTATTTTTTATTCTGACAAAGAGTTGGAGACAAGTTCTAATGTTTAGTGGAAATATGAAATCAAGTGAAATTGAAGGATTTTGATGAAAAGATGACTGAGTTTGTTAGTTGATCTTCTCCAATTTAAGTTAGGGTCAGAAGTACCCTTGATGATTTGTGGATTCTGGTATATGCTATGCCTTGAGTTTAAAAATGTAATTGGCAAGTGTATATAATTTTGTAATTTAAAATGTGCATTGACAACCAAAGGTTATAATGACAAACAAACAACGATCAACATGAAATATGCAAAATTAAAAAATGAAAGCAAGCCATAATAGAATGAAAGAAAATATGTAAATAATTCACATATCTAAAAAACTAGAGCTTCAAATTGAGGAGTTCAACCCAATTATGTAGCCTTTGATTCTTCTTTCTTCAAACTCGTCAATATTTTGAATTTTTCAAAAGATTTTTCCCCTCCAAACTTCAATTGTATATCACTTTTGCATGGAATTTAGACTTGAATTGATATTATATTCCTTTCAATGTGAAAACTCTACTATTTCATGCAACGGTGGTGGAATGAGAAAAACATGCATGCACACTTCACAACATCATCACAAAGCATATTTTTATCATCGCACACATAGAACTAGGAGAATATGCAGAATGTGGGCCTTGAGATCAGGGGTATATTGAGCTTTTTAATCAGTTTTAGTGCAAGAAAAAACGTGCTCGCATTATAACGCGAGCATGTTATTTCTTGCTAAAATGGCCATATCTCTACTTCTTCAAAATGCACTCGCGTTATGTGAAAGATGATTATTTTAATAGATTTATTTTCTCTCTCTTTGTTTATACCCTCTACCCTAATTCTATATCTCTCCTTTGTACCCTTATTATAGAGGAGATAGAGGTGAATGTGTGTGTGTGAGAGAGAGAGAGAGAGAGTGAGAAAGGTAGAGGGAGGGAGAGGAGAGATATATAGTAGAGAGGGAGGGGGGTTGAGGATTTTAGGGTCTTAGGGTGTAAGGGCTCAAGGTTAAGGGTTTACGATTTAAGGGTAGAGGGTGTAGAGTTCAGAGAGAGAGTTAGAGAAAGAGAGAGCGGGAGAGAGAGGGAGAGGGAGAGAGGGAAAGAGTGGGAGAAAGAGAGAGTGGGAGAGAGTGATAGACTGGGAGAGAGGGAGAGTGGGAGGGAGAGGGAGAGTGGGAGAGAGCGAGAGAGCGAGAGTGGGAGAGAGTGAGAGATGGGGAGAAAGAGGGAGAGAGAGGGAGAGAAGGAGGGAGAGGGAGAGTGGGAGAAAGAGAGAGTGGGAGTGATTGAACAATGAGAGAGAGACCTAAGAGAGGGAGAGGGTGTAGGAGGGAGATATTTGAGAGAGAGAGGGAGTGGGAGAGAGATAGAGGGTAGAGGGTTAATAGTTAAGGGTTTAACGGTTAAGGGATTAAAGGGTTGAGGATTAAGGATAGAGGGGAGAGAGATAGGAGTGAGTGAGTGAGAGTGGGAGAGAGGGAGAGAGAGAGAGTGAGAGAGAGGGAGAGATGGAGATAGAGATGGAGGGAGAGAGGGGAAGAGTGGGAGAAAGAGAGAGTGGGAGAGAGTGAAAAAGTGGGAGAGAGGGAGAGTGGGTGGGAGAGGGAAAGTGGGAGAGAGTGAGAGAGGGGGAGAAAGAGGGAGGGAGGGAGAGGGAGAGTGGGAGAAAGAGAGAATGGGAGTGATTGAACAATGAAAGAGAGACCTAAGAGAGGGAGATGATGTAGGAGGGAGATATTTGAGAGAGAGAAAGAGGGAGTGGGAGAGAGATATAGGGTAGACCATTAAACCCTATACCCTCTTAATCCCTCAAACCTCAGTCCTCAACCCTTAAACCCTAATCCGTCAATCCCTATACCCTCTTAATCCCTGAACCCTCAACCCTATAAACCCTAATCCCTAAAACCTTATACCCTCTTAATCCCTCAAACCTCAACCCTCAACCCTTATACCCTCTTAATACCTCAACCCTCAACCCTCAACCCTTAAACCCTAATCCCTCAACCCCTATACCCTCTTAATCCCTCAACCCTATAAACCCTAATCCCTCAACCCCTATACCCTCATAATCCCTCAACCCTCAACCCTCAAACCTTAAACCCTAATCCCTAAACCCCTATACCCTCTTAATCCCTCAACCCTTAAACCCTAATCCCTCAACCCCTATACCCTCTTAATCCCTCAACCCTAAACTATTAAACCCTAATCCCTAAACCCTTATACACTCTTAATTCCTCAACCCTCAACCCTTAAACCATAATCCCTCAACCACTGTACCCTCTTAATCCCTCAACCCTCGACTCTCAACCCTTAAACCATAATCCCTCAACCCCTATACCTTCTTAATCCCTCAACCCCTATACCCT